>CAEFZY010056161.1:0-12862 GCA_903066815.1 Brachyrhaphis roseni
AACTGTGACGATGTTTTCTTTCTGAGAAATCTGTAGTATGGACAGAAGAAAAAGCAAAATCAAGATGCCTGGATTCAAGGCAAAGATACCCAACGTGGTAATTCTTTTGAAAAGAAAATTAACAGGCTAAAGGCTCTCTTGGACGCAGAAAGAGCCAGATTCAACGAGGTACACCAAAGAGCAAACGACTTGGAAAAAGAACTGCATGACGCAGAACTCAAGCTAGAAAAACATGAGTTTAATGAAAACGACGTTGGCGTACGCAGTGAGGCAAAAAAAGGATCAAATGCCAGTGAGGATATTCTATCCACTGAGCTCCTCGTGGAAAATAAAGCCCTCCAACATCAGCTAAGATCTTCTCAAGAAAAAGGCACTTTTACAGAGAGAGATGCAGGAAAGTACGGCCTTATATCAAGAAGTCCTTGCTATGCCTGAAACTGATATTATTAATCTGTCAGAACAGGTGGCAACATTACAGGAAGAGCTGGAAATAGAACAACTAACTCTCAAACAAATACAAACAAGAATTTTTTTAAGACCCTGAAAGGTGAAAACACAGCTCAGTGTACAGAACTGAAGAAGGCAATGGCTCTGCTGAGAAAGACATCTGCAGAGAATGAGAGGCATCTACAGGAAGAGCTGAAGAATATGACAGAGTCGTACCAGGAACTAAACAGCAATTATCAAACTTCTGTTAAAGTCCTGGTACAACAAGCAGAGTCGTTAAAGAAGAAGCTAAGTGACAACAAAGAAGCTCATGCTGAAGTGTTGAAGATGAACCAGACACTTTATGCTGATTTAGAAGCTGAGAATGAGGCTCTTCGTCAACAACGAAGAGCCTCATCCCTCCAAAACGCCACCAGAGAGACAGAGATGTGTGTCCAGAGCGAGCTGGACCAAGTCAAAGAGACAAACCTGGAAATGACCAAGAAATTCGAAACAGATGTTTTAACCCTTGAGAAACGGGTGTGTTCACTGGAGCGGGAGCTGAAAGATGACAAAGACTCTCATGCTGAGATGGCGAAAATCAACAAAATGCTTTATGCAGAGCTACAAGCTGAGAACAAAACTCTTTGTTAAAAAATGGCTTCAATGCAGGACGCTTTCAGAGAGGCAGAGAGATGCATCCAGAAAGAGCTGGACCAAGTCAAAGACGCGAGTCTAGAAATGGTTCAGAAGTATGAAGTCGATATTTTAGCCCCTAGAGAAGAAATGCAAACAATGGAGCAGGAACACAGGGGTGAGAGATATCGTTAAGCAGAGGTCGAGACACGTAATGATAAGAGAGCCAAATTCCTCCAGGCCGAGAAGAACATGCTACAGAAGGAACTGGATGAAGTTAAACGCAAGCTCTTTTTGAATGAAGTAGAATATAAAAAAAGAGCTGGGTGCATCGACGGCTGAAATTAAACGCCAACTTGCACGCAATCATAAGCTCTCTGAGGAGCTAAAACAGAAAGATCAGGAGATTGCTGAAGCAAAGGCTCCCCTCCTGGTAAAGAAGCCATTTCTGAAAAAGCTTCGACATGCTCTCCACACCATGAAATATAAGTTTAAAGACTTAGTAAAGAAGGCATGATGCACAGTGGCGCAGTTGGTAGCACTGTTGCCTTGCAGCAAAAAGGTTCTGGGTTTGATTCCCAGGGCCTTTCTGCACGGAGTTCTCTATATGTTCTCCCTGTACAGGCGTGGGTTCTTGGTCTGTCTAAATTCTCCTTAGGTCTGAGTATGATTGTTTGTCAATAAAATTGATGGCTAAAAAAATGTGTCATCTCCTTGTCAATTGCAAAGGGACATTTAGCCAAATATTAGTGAGGGTGTACATACATTTGATTATGTGTAATTAATTTTAAACCTGTGTATTAAAGGAAATCCACTATAAAATTCTTGCTTGGAAATAAAAAAGCAAGAAGGAAAGGTTTCTTTCCTTCTAGAAAGTTAAGACGCAATATTGGCGGAATAAAGTCCTTAAATTAAAAAACAGACTTTAATAGAAAGTCTGGTTCTTTCTATTAAATAAAAAGTTGTTTAAACAATCGTTTCAAAGACCTGGGGCTGAAAATTTGCTTCTGATGTTCTAAAACATTTAGTATTTACTTATTTGTTAAACCAGTACCAACCTTACAAGACCCTCAGCATTCCGCAATTTAGCGCAGTATTGTGAAAAGTTATCAGAAAATTATTCTCGTCCAACTTTAGTTGTATTTAAAACCCAAATCAAAAACTCAGAGCCTGGCCCCTTTTCTCTGTCAAAAACAAATAACTGTAGCTCGCAGGAAAAGGGCAGGAAATAGATGAAACCTCTTTTTATTGTTAATTTAAAAGAAAGGTTATGCACTTTTCATCTCTTCTCATCTGACAAACTGAAAAATAAGCAATATTGCTGCAATAAATGTTAAGAACTATGAACCTTGTGGAAAACTAAACTGAAGAAGCTGATAAATAACCAATGCTTGTAGTTGTAAAAGGTTTTACTGTATTAAGTCTAAAAGTGCAAGTAAACCATTTGCACTTTTTCCTCTTTCAAACTGAGTCTTGATTAAATGTTACTGATTCACTTAATGAACTGATTTTGGAAATATTTTGAGAGTTAGAACAGTAAAACAACGGTTTTGATAATGTTATACGATGCCAGAGCCAATGGCTTGTACAGATAAATTATTAAATATGAACAGATTCGCAGTAGTATTTCAATTCTTGGGAGGGAAGGTCACAGGGTCACCCCCAACATAAAACCTAAAATAATTTAACAGAATCTCAGAAATAAAAAGGGATGAAACTTAAGAATACATCTCCTGTCAACTTACTGATTCTCTTCTTATGAAGCGCTATGTACACAAAGCATCCAGTCACATTTGAAAGGTTTTGGAGAGAAAATATTTATATTTCAGGGTTTTTCTTCCCTTTAGTTGGAGCAAAGTCATTCATGTCAAGTTGTCCTTTTTGCTGCAGCAGGATGATCTCTGGGTTTTAAAGTTTTTTGTCACATATTTGTCCTTAGTACAAAATGTACTGTGGACATCATCCTCAGTGATTGTGGTTGTGTCTTACACTTTAAAGACTTCATAAACTCATTGTGAAATTAGAAAAAACTGTTTATTGTAGAAAAGGATTAAAAACTGCTTTCTTAATTGGTCTCAGTGGTAGGTTAACATCGCTTTGCTTAATGATTTCTAAAAAACCCCCAAAGAACTAGAATTTGTACATTACAGCAGTAAAAACAGTTGCTTTAAGTATTTTTAACATAATAAATATAAAAAGGGGGGAAAAAAAACAGGCACTTTGATCTAAAATGTTTTCAATGGGACATTTTTTTGGTAGTTTGTCATACATTGAACAACATCGCCCTCTTTAGAGAAACTAACAATCTAAGAAAACAACAAGTTAAAGGAGTGAAATAGTTATTGTCTGTCCTGGATTAGCTGTTGGCATCTTTAATCCTCTGAGTTTCTAGAGTTCGGTTGCTGGACCCCATTCAATATCGTCGGCCTCTTCCTCCTCGTCAAACTCGTCCTCGTCGGAGCTGTCGCTCCCTTGGATCTGTGTGCGTCTGTACTGGACTGCTTGGTGGTGATGGGCCAACCTGAGGTGGTGACGGGCAGGACGGTGAAGAGTCAGAGTGGATCAGTCTCGTTTTAATCAATGAATCCTACAAATAAGGAGCCGGGACTTACACGATGTACGACGGGCCTTTCTTTTCCTCGGGCTGGGTCTGTGGTTCTGCCGCACGCGTCTGGAACAGAGAGGGGAAAAACACATTTAAAACTAGAACAGACTCAAACTCTTCATAATAAAAGTTTGCTTTGTTGTGTTGAAATTATGCAAAAACAGCAAAGGACTCGGGAGGATTCTTGTCAAGGAACAGCAGTATTTTACGGGGAATTTAATTTATTTTGAATTGAATTAACTTTAGATATAACTCTACATTTGACTCAAAGGCTGTTTGGCAGTTCCAACCATAAAGCTCTAAAACACATAAAATGGAGCATTTTCTTTGTCCTCCTTGGCTGGTTTTCTAAATGGTAGGCAGGTGAACACAAAAACATTTTAATCTGTAACTCTGGGGCAACATCTAAAATGTCTTTCTGTAGCCAGGAAAGTGTTTACACTTTTCTATACTACAACATTCAGCCACTATTGTGCCAGAAGCTCATTCAAAGATACATTTTCCAAATATTAGTGGAGTGTATGTATATATTTGAGCCTATATTTTAAAATTTTTTACCCTGTGTGGATTAGACAAAATCCAGAATAAATTCAAATTTGTGGATTTTCTTCTTTTAAGTTTCATTGAAGCCATATTTTGTCTAATGATACCATTTTATAGAAAAATTTAAATTCAAGTCAACCAAAAAAGGCCCAAACTAAATGGGAACTTTATGCTCTCAGTTCCCATTAGTATGTTAAAACCTTACAAACTTTGTAAACATTTTTTTTTTCTTTACATAAGGCCAATATGTCCCAAATTAAAAACATATTGTTTAAAGTCTTTACTTATAAGTTATTTTCATTCTATGCTTAATTCCAGTAAGAAGCTAGTGGAGGGTTAAACTGTTTCTCAAATATTGTAATGACCAAAACAATTCTCAACTACCATAGATTGACTTTAATAAATAAAACTCAGGTTTCTGTTTGGACAAACCTGCTCTAGTCTCTCCTCAATAGCAGACAGAGGGGCAGGTTGGAAGCTCTCCGGCTGCTCCTCGGCATACGATGGCTCGCGTACCGATCGTCGATTTGATGGGTCAGGGGCTACAAAGTCTGGCGGTCCGTCTGAGAGATTGCTGGGTTCGTCTACATCTAGACCATCAAAGTCAGAGTCTGTAAAGCTGCGTTGAGACGGCTCTTCCTGCTCAGCAGGGCTCCGGGGCGGGCTGTAGTCCTTCTGGCGGGGCAACCTGGGCTCCGGCACATGCATCAACGGTGGGATTTCTCTGTCCGAATAGCCGTAGTCACCAGGCTCTTCATCAGCGGCCGGAGTGTCGTACTCTAAGGCGGGTTCGGACGATCGGGCCAGAGCAGCTCCGGGTCCCCTGGAGCTTTGTGGGAACCTGGCGGCTTCCTGACCTGGATAAGCCTCCTCCAGGTCCTCATTGTCGGTGTACACCTCTCCGTCAGTGATGGCCTCTCCGTCGGTGTCCTCCAGATCGCTGGCAGCGCTCAGGTAGTCCATCTGGGTTGGATCCAGAGCATCCAAGTCCTGCACCCCTCCGCTCTCCAGCTGGACAGAAGAGAACATGAGTGGAGAGGTTTTAAACAAGCTGAATAGGAAGAACTTTAAAATTGCACCACAGCACCCCCTAGCTAAATCTCGTGTATTATTCAAACTGCGCACCATGCAGGTTATAAAATGCGTCTTTTTAAATGTACTTGATTGTAAGACTAGACATAATTTTGGGTATTTGGTGGAAAAACAAAACAAATGTCTCCACTGTGTGATTCTTAAACTAGTGCCTCACTTCAATCTGTTTAAGATCTGACCTTGTTTCCTTTTCGACAGGCACAATTTCTGAAAATTGAAGTCATGAAGCCATCTTCCTTCTTCAAAACAAACAACCTGGCTTAAGAAACGCCTCGAACACACAAGTGTGTGTAACCACAGTGAAGATGTGGTCAACATGAGCAAACGTCAGGATGTGAACAAATCGCATGCATGTTGGCTCAAACTGTTTGCAAACTGAGCCAACGTTTGATAATGACGATTATCAAACTGGCATTGCTATTAATGTAGGACAGACAAAATTCAGAAATAGTTTAAAGGCATAAGAATGCTGTTTAGACAAACAGCATGGATTACTCAATGGCATCACATTATGTGCAAAAAGGGAGATGAAAGTCCAAAACATCTAAAAGTCAAAGAGATTTGGAGAGGTTTTAAAAGTCCACTTCAGCCTAAAAGCTTCTGGGTTGTTCAGCTAAGAGCAGCAGTCTATCCAGGACTGCAGAGAGCTTTATTTCAAGAACACATATGGTTGAAGGGATAACTAATACTTCACTGGTATAAGCAACGCAAGCATCCACCTTAGAAAATCCTCAGATAAATATGCTTTTATGTATTTTCCCTTTATTTACTGTATCTACTTTCTTTTTCTGCAGCAATCCAACATTTATACCAGATTATCCCCAGTGGTCATTGGGTGAGAGGTGGCTCACACACTGGACAGGTCACCAGTCTGTCACAGGATTACTTTGTATTTATTTTGTGTGTTCCCCTTTTAAAATGTCTTTTTAATCTACTTTTAGACAAATGATTTCATATCCTTTACATCTGCCTTTGAACATTTTTGGCCGCTTAAACCCAAAACATGGGTCAAATGTAATCTGAAAAGGACATTTAAAAATATTAAATTTGATGTTCGCATCAGTTACTCTGTACTTAAGTAGCCTGCTAATGAAATATCCTTCACTCTTTAGTAACTTTCTGTGAGATGATTTTTACTTTTACTTGAGTAAAAATGTGTGGTAATCATTTTTACTCAAGTAATAATTTTTTTGGTAAAAATGATTCTTTTTTACTGAAGAATCATTAAATATTGGCATTTATTACAAAGAAACTCATTCATTTTTGGGTTGGTTTAGCTCAACTTGTCTACTATTAAAATACAATTCTCCTAATCTTAATGCAAGCTTTTATTCATTTAAAATCACAGGAATAGCATCATGAAAGTTGACATCACAACATTTAACAACCTCAGTATTATCTCATAATGGTAGCCAATTTCCTGGTTCCAATTTTTAGTTCAAGGTTTTTGACTGAAATTGAAATATTTCAGAGTTTACTTGTGTAAACTCTGAAATATTTCAGAGGGGCGTGGAGAGGAAGAGCAGCGTGACATACCGTGATCTCTGACACCCAGACAGGTTTGGATTGCTGGTGCCGGATGCTTTCCTTCAGAGAGTCGTACCACTTGTGGGAGCCGGGCTGCAGGTCTATCCGAGCTGAAGGACAAAACCAGGAGAAATACCGTGAACGTTGCTGAGTCACAAGTGAGAGGAAAACACTTCTGTCCCTACTAATGTATCTTGCATTTAACCGCCTAACATGAGGCATACCTGCAAACAGGTGGTTGGCGTGTTTCCTCATCTTGACGGCCTGGGAGTAGAGGCGTCTGGAGCTCTTGCTGGAGTCGGGCTTGTACCTGTGCCTCATGGCCTTGACGTCTTTGCGGCTGTGGGGGTCTAAGAACAACACCATCGGGTGGTACTGGATGTAGTTCAGCCGCTCCACTGCAGTGGGAGTGATGTCCAGCAGGGGGTGCTTGTCCTGAAAGAAAACAAATAATTCAGAAGATGACACAGGAAACAAGACGTTTCTACTGTTGAGAAATAAAGCACTTAAAGTTGAATTTTAATGTTTTGTCTCACCTTCTCTGCTATTCTCCTAACAGTGTCCAGTTTAATAACTGTGGAGCTACTGTCTCCTCCGCCGCCCCGAGGAACCATCTCTGAAAATAAAGTCCACAAATAATAATCAGGAGCAAACCTCAATATTTGCAATGCCTTTCTGTTATTCATGAAAGGTTAGAAATGGCCAAAACAATGGGCAGAAACTAACCTGCCACCTCATATTCATCAGGCATCTCATGGGCCAGCTTCTCCATGGCGATGTCATTCAGGGGTCCCAGGATGACAATTGGTCGTTTGAAATTAGCTGGTAAAAAAAATAACCAATCAGATGCTTTAAAACTGAACTGAATGTGACTTTCTGAACTAACAGTGTTCACGTGTGAGAGACCGGTGCCCACCTTCCCTGAGCAGGACCCTCTCGTAGGCCGGGAATTTGCCCTGAATGGTGAGCTGCAGCAGGTCTTCCCGAGTCCGTCTGTTGTTCTTCTCGTTCTTCTTATTTCCACGAAGTCCTCGCAGTTTCCAGAACTCTGCTCTCGGGCCGGTTCCCTGCCTTTCTCCAGTGGACCGCTGCGTTCGCTCGATGGCGGCCAGCTTCTCTGCCCTGCGGGAGGCGATTGTTGGAAGAAGATTTTAATCAGTCCGTCTTTGCAAAATCCGTCTTTGCATTTTGCCACATTACCCCCTCTAGCTTCAGTGTGTTTAATAAAACTTCATATGACAATAATAAATCGAGTTAAAGAAAAATACGGCTTGAGTTGAAAATGGAAAGATCAAAAAATGGCCATGCATCTGAACCGAGAAACAGGGAAAGAAGAACTATAATCAGAAAAGCTGCAAAGAGACTGAATGCAACTCAGGAGGAGCTACAGAGAACCACAGCTCAGGTAAGATATCAGTTGTGCGCTTAAATATTTTATAAGTCAAATAAATCATTTTTTGTTTCTATACTACCAAATTATATCAGTGTGAAATGATAATAAATAAATATTTAGCTTTAAGAAGAGCTCATTGAATGCAGAGATAGTTATAATGTTTTAACGGTTCACTTTTATTAATACATCTTGCCACAATTAGTCTTTTAATAATGTTCATAAAAGTTTGACCCAGCTGGCTTAGACCAAAACCGTTCATGTGTTAAAATGGCCTAGTCAAAGTCAATACCTAACTCCAACAGATTCTGCGGTAAGAGTAAAAATTTGTGGTTGATTGAAATTTCACGCCACACTTTTCGACTTTTTATTTGTAAAAAAATAAAAAATAAATAAAAAAAAATAAATAAATAGTGCCTTTGTCTTTCAGTCATGCTTTACTTGTGTTGGTTTAATCACATAAAATCCAAATAAAATAAAGTTTGAGGTTGCAACGTGGCTGCATATCAAAGAGTTTGAGGAGGAATAAAACGTTTCCTCACCGCTCCTGGTTGGGGATGGTTCCTTTATCCATCTCATGCAGGTCGGTCCCCATGCGGACAGCTAGCCAGTTGCCAATCTTCCCAGTGAACATCGTATCCAGGACCCTGAACACCTCTCCTCTGGTGAAGCTCAGACCCTTGGGGTTATCTGCCTCGTGGTCAAAGTGCGTCCGGACGTAGAAGTTGTCCCCCAGGTTGGACTTGATGATCTTCTTGTAAACTGAAGACAGAGCAGAAGTTAGGACTGACAAACACTAAAAGTAAATTATATCATGATTAGCATCAGCATCTCCACACTTGATTAGCATCTCCACACTTACGGTCCATCTTTTTCTGAGTGCACAGCTCCACCCGCTCTCCCGCTGGGAGATTGAGGAGGAAGTTGGCAGCTTCCTCTCGCGTGAAATGGGCAAAATCAACATTATTTACCTGAAAATAAACAAAGACCAAACACTTTATTCAGTTTCAAAGCCGAATAAATCACCAAATAAAAATGTAAGCAACTCAGATTACCTTGAGGATCTGGTCTCCCTCCTTCATTCCCTCCTCATATGCCGGGCTGTTGGGCTGAACTCCACCCACAAAGATCCCAACATCGTTGCCTCCCACCAGCCTGAGGCCCAAACTACGCCCTTTGACAAACCTCACTGTGTTTACATCAGAGCTATACCTACAGAAAACAGAAGAATGAGATGCCAAACAAATCAGATCACTAGAATTATTTTTATAAAGCTTAAATACAGATGAATTTTGTTAAGAATATATTTGTCACCCAGGATTAGATGATGGGTAAGAGTCAGGAGGTAGAAAATAAAGAGGCTCCTCTGCAGGTTTGGCTGCAAGAGAAATCAAAACATCACAGTTTAGCTAATTTCATGGAAGGAGTTATAACTATGGTAACCATACAATAAGAAAAAATTAAATTTTTTAAATAAATTTTAATGTTATTCCGAGGCTTACAGTAGAGCTGAGGGTTATTCACTGAAATCCCAGACCGGACGGTGCCGACTCCGTTTGCAGCACGAGGAACGCTGCAGAGTAAAAAACCAGATCTTTACTCTCCAATCTCACTCCTGCAGCTTTTTCATTTGATTCAAACAGATATGTCACACAGTTTAATCTTAATCTGATGCCAAATAAAGCTAGAGGATGGAGAAAACAAGATTAATTAAATCACAGAGAACTTCAGAGAAGATGGATTAACTTTGAAAGAAAAAGATTAATTGAACAAAATAAAAAATAAATCGGCATCCAAACAAGAGTTGAAATATAGGTAACTTTTTGTTTTGTTTTCTAATTTGTATGTTTAAGAGGTACAAGAAAAAACTGGCTTATTTGATTTTAAAAAATATCACATTTATAAATTATCTGTACAAGTAATCCATTATAACCTTTCTTAAATCTCTTACATTAATCTCCAACTTACATTTAGGTGAGTGCAAATTAAAGGACCCTTAATGTATGAATGGAGTGATTTGAATTTTATTTATGAAGTTAATTGAACTGAGAACTTGTTACATAACTTAAAATAAAAGTTATATTTACTTCCAACTTCTAATTATTTTATTTTACTGTAAAATTCTGAAGAGGTTAAATGAACAGAAATGGATTTAATATAGTTCTGTTAAAAGCCACTTTTCTTACTAAGTTAGTTAATATATTGCTGTTATATTCTTCTAAAGTATTTTAAAGTATAAAAATAATTAAAAATCCATTTTAAAAATGTGTCAAACAAACTAGAATATCAAGACTATTAACATGTTTAAAAAGAGATGACACCTTTTAGGTATATCTGATAAAAAAAATAATAATTCAGTTTTGGTTTAATTTGTTCAGGTATTTGTGTGTTACCTGCGGTGGTCCTGCTCTCGCTCAGAGCTGCCAAACCTCCTGAGATGTGAAAGCTCATCTGACTCTGAGGACTCTGCAAGAAAAACAAAAAGGCTTTGGTCAGTGACTCTGCTTTCACAGTTTGCATGGTCAAAAACGACGATAAGCGCTCAACATTAAGGAGAAAACCCACCATCTGGAGGCGGCAGGACGGGGGATTTGACTTGACGGGAAGGCTCCCTCCTTGCAGCAAGTGAAGATGCTTTCTTAGACAAAACTCTAACAAAAAAACGTCAAAAAGAAACTTATTTGTCAATAACACAAAAACTATGAAAAATAAATTAGTGGTTTTCTGCTTAAAATATTCATTAGTTGTGCTTCAGCTTCTGAAGACTGGACAGAAATTTAACATAATCGATAAAGATTACAAATACAGATCGACTGGAGTATCGTTATGAGAGTCAGATATAATTCCTCTCTCTGATCCACTTTGCTTTATGTCAAAAAGATTTAGATATTGCTAATAAATATATGTTGACCGATATATTTAGCAACAAGAACTGGTTTAAAACACGAACAATTTGTTGTTTGGACGATGGAGTGACGTAATCCTGGAGTATTTTGGAGTCTCAGCAGCTGAAATGTAATGTGGTGCAATCTGAACAGGAAGTCATGTCATGTGCACCAGTGTGTGCAGAGTGTCTTCAATAACAATAAAAATTTTTTTAAAAAAAGGTGATGCCAGATGAGTTTGTGTAAAACAAACCAAACGCTCTTGTTTCTCATGTTCTGCTTCAAGAAATTGACCTTCTTGGTTCTATAAGTGTATATAAATTAGGTTAAACGTTCAGGTGTTAGTAGTTTTACTTAATAAGCAAAGAAAAGTCTGAAATGGTGTTTTAAGCTGAAAATCTAAAATGTAAGACTAAATATTGGCATTTTTTTTTATCTAGCAACAATTTTCTGGACACTTTCACTAGAATCTGTAAGGGCAGATTTTTTAAGCCATTTCTAAAAAAGATTTCAGTTTAATAATAAAATAGATTTTATTTAGTGATAGTGGATTGAACGTTACTCTTAGGAATTTTAAAATCTTATTAAAATACATTGGTGTATATTACTATAATATTACTAAACATAAATAAGTACAACAGGTATTGATACCTTTGCAGGCCTCTGTGAGCCTATAAAGTGTGATAGGAGTTTTATGATCCGACTGTCCACCTGCTCAGGTTTACTGTCAACAGCAGGTTAAATTTAGTTTCTTCCAGGAACTCTCAAGTTAATTGTTGTGGAAGGCTATGTTTATACAAAAGTGCCAACTTATGAAAGCTTCTTGGTGCAGGAACCCAGTGCTTGGTAAATTACAGACATTGTAGAAAGTAGATGAAGCCCACCTGAGATGAGAGATGTATCTCACCTGCGTCTCCCCTTGGCTGTGTTTGAGTTTCTGCCCCCTGAGGAGTCCTTGCGGGGGGCGGATGCATCACTGGCATCTGACTCGGTGTCCAAGTTAGCTGTAAAGGTCAGTGAATATAGGGAATTTGGTTTTAAAGCTACTTAATGCAATCTGTAAAAAAAAAAGAAAGAAAACTGATAAGGTTTTTTCATGCTGACCTTTCTTTGGCAGTTCGCTGGTTTCGCGCCATCGAGGCGGCTCGACTTGAGGTTGCAGAGAAACCTCCGGCAAGGTCCTGGAAGAGAAACAAAAAAAAAAAAAGAGGGAGGCGGGAGTGAGGGAGGAGGAAGACAACAAATCTCAGTTATGGTTGACGAGGGGGGACCCGTGGCTATATTGATGATAATCTGAGACTGAAGTGGTAAATATTCACCTTATTACTTCTGAGGTGAGCTCTCTGTGTGAAGGTCAACTGCATTGTGACCAATCAAAATGATCCATTTGAATCATGTGGTAGGTAAAGCCTCTGGGCCAGTAAATATCTGAACTAATCTCATTTTAAAACTCATGCTTTGAAACGCATGCAGATTTTCAGGAACTGATGAATGATCAGTTTATTGGCATCTGATTGGAGCAACGCTGCTTCGTTGATAAGTACTCTGATCAATACAGCCACATACATGTTCTGTAAAAAGCCACTTTTATTCATTTTATTATTAGTTAACAAAAATTGTAAACACAAGTGATACACAGTTGAAAAATAAATCAAGCAAAAAAAAAAAAAAAAAAAAAAAAAGGTCCAGAAAAAGCAAACGAAAAAACACACAAAAAACAAAAAAAAAAAAAAAAAAAAAAAAAAAAAAAAAAAGAGG
>CAEFZY010056166.1:0-22768 GCA_903066815.1 Brachyrhaphis roseni
AAAACTTTGAAAACTCTTTCTGTGTACCGTCTGTATGTAGGCACATGCGGCTTATAGACAGGTGCGGCTTATGTATGTACAGAATGGTTTTTCCTTTAAAAATGTACTGGGTGCGGCTTATAATCAGGTGCACTCTATAGTCCGGAGATTGCGGTAGTGTTGCTTTGAATCTTTTATGTTTGAGAAATGCTTTAATCTCCATGGCAACCATACAGCTATACTAAATGCCTGGTTGGATGTAGCCCCACCTTCAAGGTACTGCTCCTCCTTAAAGCTGCAGTTTCCATTCTTCTGCCTCTCAGAGCAGCCTTCCAGCTCCTTCAGACTAGCCAGCAGCAATTAGGAAACACCTGGAGGATCTGCTGAGCTCATAGGAGCTTCCTCTCAGTGAGACGCTGGTAAAAACGTTCTTAAAGGGTTAATAGAGGAGCCATGTTGTGACGACTTCCCAAAGGCGGAGTTTCAGAGAGCAGGAGTTTTTAAAGAGACAGAGGCCCATTTTCAAGGTGTTGAATTAGAACGTCTTAAAATTCTTTTACATCATATTTGATATATACAGAATTTTTTAACAACTGAAGTTAACGTAGTTACTTGATTGTTTTTTGATTTGCACTGTGCCTGGAAAACACACGATACTGCCCCTTTAACTAAACTAGTTTGTGGTGGACTGCCTTAAAAGGTCTAATGAAACGCAGAGTTTTGGTTTTACGTAACAAACGAAGCTAAACCGATGTCGGTGCGGATGCATCTCAGAGGAGCTGAAAGTTGAGTCGTGTTGTGACGGCAGCGGTCGGTCGGTCGGGTTGATCAGCTACCAGCTGTGTGGGTGTCAGACCCACAGACCCACATTCTGCTGTGGTTTTGTCTCAGCTGCAGGCCACCACCACCTCCTCCTCCGCCCAGCCAATCAGAGTTCCTCAGTTTGTCCCTCCTCCTAGACTGACGCCTCGGCCCACCTTTCAGCCACAGGTGCGTCCCAGAACCCCCGCCTCCACAACCTGACCTCCCCCCCCTGCTCCTTCTCCCCTCAGACCAGTGTGTGTGGCCCTACCTGAGGTGATGTGCTCACTCTCCAGCAGAGGGCAGCAAAGCAAACACTCCTGCCTTGCTCTGTGGCACTAAAACATTGTTTTCTCTGTGCCGCCTCATCCCTTTTCCTCGTGTTGTGCTTCTTTTTTGGTTTTTTTCCGACTGACCCATGAGCAGGTGGTTGTGGAGAGGTCATGACCCCCTCTGACTCTGTGAATGCGTGTGTGTGTTGACCTTATCGTGGTGACGGTTTGTTCTCCTGCAGCTTCTTGGTATTTTTTCAGTTCCTGGCTGTTTGTTTGTGTGTTTTTTTTGTTTTTTAATTAATCCTGGAAGTTGAAGCGGAAATGTTGGCAAATGTTTGAGCTGAGTAACGCCTCTGGGAGCCGCCGCGCCCCCTGGTGTCTGCAGCATGAACTGCAGCGGCCACTGCAGAGACCAGGAGGCGTAACAATGATAGAGACAAGCAGCACAACCTGGTTGTAGTGATCAGCCTAGAGCTGGGCAATGTGGTTTAAAAATTTACTTGTTGCTCAATCATTTCAAAGCTTTGCTATTAATAATTTGATGCTGATTTGTTAGAAGGTGAAGTATTTCCTTGTATGTGAAACAGATGGCATAAAACATAACTTTAAGATGCTCAATATTCCTTATATTAATAATTTCTTTTTTGTTTGCCTGTTGGGAGTTCTCATAAAATTACAACTTTTATTCTTCTAATATGACCACTGTACTCTGGCAACATTATGACTTTATTCTCAAAATTAAAATCTTAGCCTGACCCTTATATTCTGTCGTAGAATTGACCTAAATTCAAAGTCCAAATAAGTAAAAGCTGTAAAACACGAGACAAGATGGCCGCCCTGGGTGTGCTGACATCACTCTGAACTTTTGAAACCCAAGGAATTCATTGTTTAAAAAAATCCCAATTTTGAAAAAATGTAATCTCCAAAAATCAAAAATTGATTTGTCGCCCAGTCCTAGATTAGCCTTCATTGAGTCTTGAACATTTCTGTTACCATGGTGATATAATACATACCCATCTGAAGACATGAAGGAAGCTCAACTGAAGATATCAAACACGGCACAAATGGAGCTTTAATACTGACGGAGAGGATGACTAGAACAGAACATGTTGAATATCTGACAGTGGAGAACAGGAATATTTAGGGATACTTGGGAATATTTGGGAATACTCGGCGTCCTGAAAGCCTGTGGAAGTTGGTTTCAGGAGCACCTGTCTGCTTGAAGATCTCCGAGTCGTTACCCAGCCGTGTCTGATTGCCACACGCCCGTTTCCTGATTGGTTGTTTGTCGTCAACAGGTCAGGCCGAGACTGGCCACGCCCACCAACGTCCCCATCGCCCCGGCCCCTCCCCCGCCCATGATGGCGGCCCCCCAGCTGCTCCAGAGGCCCGTCATGCTGGCCACCAAGCTGGCGACCTCGCTGCCCTCGGCCGCGCCCATCCACCAGGTCCGCATCGTCAATGGGCAGCCGTGCGGCAAGACGGGCGCCGCCCCACTGACCGGCATCGTCATCACCACGCCCGTCACTGCCACGCCCACGCGGCTTGCAAGCCCCGCCCTGGCGCTGACTAACCCCGCCCCACTCCCTCTTCCCCTGCCTCCAGCCCCGCCCATCCAGATCAGCAGCCTGATCTCTGAACCCAAGGTAATAGTCCATGATGGCGGTCAGAGTGCCACTGTACAGTAGCTGCGTCTCCATTACAAACCTGCACAAAACTTTACTAATCTTGAAAAAGCACAATTTCAGAATTCTAATTTCACAAAAGTAATTTGTTGGACAGCTACATTTTACTTTTACTTGACTAAAAATATGTTGAAGTAATGCTACTCTTGAGTACAGTTTTTGGGTACTCTGCCCAACGTGGTATGAGCAGCGCCACACAGAGGGTGATTGACATCTCTAAGACCCTCCCCCTGGCTCTGATTGGTTGTTTCTAGTTAGCAGCTTGTTTTTTTTTTCAGACCATCTCAAATCAAACTGTCACAACACACTGACAGTTTCAACAAATATGTAAAAAATATTTTGTTACAAAAAGTTACATACTGCAGCTTTAAGTAGATTTATTTTCATAATTCCAATTTGCACAGTTATGTGTTGGATGGAAATGCAGCCATTGGTGCAAACTATATGAACTATCTGGGTTTTATTTCAAGCACCATGTGAGTTCTTCCAGTCCAGGGTAATTTCTCATGGGTCCTGGTTATCCTCCTGCAGCTCTTCATCTCTCCAAACCTTAACCTGCTGTCGTCACCTTCCTCCTCCTCCTCATCCTCCTCTCACCAGACTGTTAAACTGGAAGCAGCAGAACAGAAAGCTGCGGTCAGCGTGCCGTCCTCCTCCACCCCGCCGCTCTCTCAACCCCCTCGACCCAAAAAGGAGGAGAACCCCGAGGTGAGACCAGGAGATCTGCAGTTCTTCATACTGAATTCTTTCTCTTAGTTTATCCAAATATGATTTGAACTCTGTGCTGCTGATAAAGCCGCTCTTCCTCTTTCAGAAACTTGCCTTCATGGTGTCTCTGGGCCTCGTCACATACGACCACCTGGAAGGTGAGCGGTGCTCCGGGCGGCTGCTGGTCCAAAAGCTGCTGCAAAACAAATGTTTTCGGCTCTGAAACTTTTGGTTTCTGTCCTTACAGAGATCCAGAGCAAACGGCAGGAGAGGAAGAGGAGAACGACGGCCAACCCGGTGTACAGCGGAGCCGTGTTCGAGCCTGAGGTAACGTCAATTTGAGCACACAGGTTTATTTTAATCAGTCCCTCCTGGATGTTATGGTTTTTGTGAATGTTGCAGTCTAAAATTACTGATTTTGTTGCACCTTTTACATAAATTTGCAGTCCAAGTTGCATTTTTGTTTCTTTTTAAGCTTTATGTTTGCTGCAAAAAAATTAAAATTATGGCACATAAACTTAACAAAAAAGACAGGATTTTAACATGCTTAACATTTAAAGAGCAAATAACATTCTTAAAATAAATAAATATGTCCTGAGGATTTATCAAAATGCAAAACAAGAATTTCTTATTGGTCAGTTACGCCATGACTGTATACAAAGAATAAGCAAATCCGACAAAACATCACAGAATGATTTTCAAACATTACTGTTTTGCATCCCGCATGCTTTCATCTTGCGGGTTTGACTTTCAAGACATTCCATGAAACAGGAAGTTAAATTAGAAGGAAGGGGATTGGTAAAAATTCAAGTGAGTTGCAGTGATTGGTCAGAGAAGAAGGAAATGCAGAAAACATTTGCAGAAAAGTTGCGAGGAGTGCTTAAAATTGCAAGTATATAAATTTGCGAATGATGACTGAATTTGGATTTTACGCAACACCATAACTTCCTAGAAGGACCGCTGAATGAGTTTGAGGACCAGATCAGCAACTCTCATGCTGAGTTAACCTGCGGATTCTCAGAGTTTAGTTTGGACAGAACTAAAATCAGATTTTTTTTTCTGTTGTTGATCCAGTTGTTCTGTTTTTGTTACAGAGGAAAAAGAGTGCAGTGAGTTACCTGAACAGCCCTTTGCACCAGGGGACCAGGAAGAGAGGTCTGTATGAAACTCAGAGACTGACTCCCAGTCCAAACCAGTTCCAGTCTGTAGAGACTAGATTTATTAACACGCTGTGCAACTCCTCCTCCTTTCCTCTACTGCTTCCTGTCGCTTCCGTCAGGCGGATTTCTGCTCGTTTGTCAGAGCGCTTCCATGAACAACCTCAGCGAAGTCGGACTTTGGTCTCCTTGTGTGTCTGTGGCTTTAAGCGACTTTCAGTTGAATCCAAACATGTTCACATACGTGTTCATCGAGGCGTGCAGTCACATGCACGCATGAATAGTCAGGGACAGAACTGGGAGTTTAGAAAGTAGTTTCGGAATTAAAATAAAATATACACAATCATCTGGAATCAGAACTTCAAAGCTCATTTTTCAAATTTTGGCTAAAAATCTGAAAGCGATAGAAGATGTAGGTGTGGTAACATCCTCAGCCTGCTGTCCACAAATTTATAAAACCACTTTGATCAGGTGGTTCAATAGATTAGTTAAAATTACTAATACTGTTCAATAGGTACATGCAAGCTAATCAAAAACAGCCATTTGATCTATAATGTTTTTATTGGGCAACACTAATTAAAAAGTTAGTTGTGCTAATCCTAAATCACTAATCATAAACATTAGTTCTGCACTATACCAACGCTTTGGCTAACTTTAGCGTTAGCCAAAGCTAACACTAAATTGCTTCGGAAATGGAACCGTTGGGTAAAAATTTTACCCCGCTTCAAAATAAGAGCATAAATATTAATGTCTAATAACATAAGTCGATAACCAAAGCTTTAACTCTTTAGCACATGTTGAATAAAGTGAGTTAGGGTATAAATGGAAAGTTTGTGTGCTAACCGCTTTCAAAGTTGGCAAAAACGCGAAAGCAAAATCAAAGAAATTAGCTACAATATTAGCGGAAATATGCCTGCCATTGGTTCTCAATAAGCTCTTCACTAAATGGATGGGAGGAAATCTGAGGGTAACTGCATATCACCAGGGTATAAATACCAAGTGGAGCACAAATTAAATCTTCAAGGTCTTTCCATATAAGCTCCTCCCTTCCTTCGGTCTCCCAGCAACCAGCAAAGCTGAGCTATGGTGGTGATGGACTAATGATTCCTGCTTGAGTGGCTCGCTGTGGTGGGTTCAGACTGGTTTCTGGAGCTCTTTGATAAACATCCATGAATCCAGTTTAACCTTTTAACAGAAATGCATCCTGGGATCTGAAGGCAGTACTAATGTCTAATTTCAATAATAATAAGAAAAAGGTGTCTGTTTCTGAGAGTCATGCTGATGTGTTCCAGCTGTAACACGACTAACAGGCAGCTGCTGGTGTAACATCTCACTGGTCTTCGACTGGACTATACTGGTTTAACAGGACCATTTTCAACTTAATAAACGGATGAATGTTGTCGTTTTAACTCAGAGCTAGATGCTAATGCACCTTTAAATGGATCTAAGTTCCCTTTTGTGCTCTAAAAACGTCAGCTTCACCTACAGCTGAGGTTCTGACACGCTTGATGGGGAGGTGAGGCGACGGTCAGACTCTCCTGGTTTCATTTACTTCACTTCCTGTTTGTCTTTTAACTTCCAGCCTTGTTAAGTGTCCACTGTCATTGGTTCATGGCCTGATGATAATGGATGTCGCGATTTATTTGCCAATCAAGGCAGGTTCAGTGACGGGTTAATGAAAT
This sequence comes from Brachyrhaphis roseni, assembly GCA_903066815.1. NCBI lineage: Eukaryota > Metazoa > Chordata > Actinopteri > Cyprinodontiformes > Poeciliidae > Brachyrhaphis > Brachyrhaphis roseni. Next base: position 6,288 of record CAEFZY010056166.1, read on the forward strand.
CTGAAGCTGGGCGTACACTGTGCCGTATTTTCAGTCATATTCAGCTTGTAGGGTTCAATAATTCACATGTTCTCACACTGTATCTGCGTTCCCAACACGTTGTGGCCTTGAATATGAAGAAAAATAGAAGAAGAGGAGAATAGAAAACAAAAACAAACATTCTTTTTTTGACAATCCTTTATTTTTTTTTTTAACTGTTGAGAACTGAGGTTGAATTTACTTATATAAATTCATATGTAGAAATATATGTATAATACAAACTCATATTTTGTACTTCCATTTGTGTCTCTACTGCTTGTAGAAGCAAACCAAGCATTTTTTTAAAAATCATTTTTGGCAAAAGTTAATATTTTGGAAAATGACCCGTTTTAAAAACTTCCAGATAAGTCACATTCAAGGGGCACAGAGTAGTTACCTAGCAACCCCGGCCAAGCCCAGCCTTGTTACTTAGCAACCGAAATGGAACTCCAGCACTTGTGGTCAACTAGTTTCGCCACTATATAATGGCTGCTGGAAAAGACAAATGTATGTTTTGTTCAAGTAATTTTTGGATTATGCTGTTCTGACAGTAGTGAGGCCTGTGAAACTGAACCAAAAAATGTGATTATGGACCGGATTAGTTTGATTTTTAACTTGATTTTAGAGCTTGTTTGCTCTGAAACAAGTGTAACAAACGAGTAAAAACAGAAGAACCCTGCAGTGGGGGGTAAATACTTATTCACTGATCTGTCTGTAATCTTACAGTGAGTTCTGGATCTATTCTAGACTATAGCCATACCCAGTCTGATTAACGGATGGGCATTTATTCTGGTCATGAGAATTTTTATTTATTTTTGCAATGATAAATTTCAGTTATTGGTGGTGAATAAATAAAAACCAAAGTAACGGTATGGTCAGAAATGGTATTTTTGCTAGTTTGACCAGGTAATCAACCTATTGTTTTAGTCAGTGTCGGTTTCTTTATTTATTTTACATTGGCTGTTATTCTCCTTATTGCTCTGACTGAACAATTTAAATATGTTGGTTTTACATGTTTGACCAAGGTTGTGAAGGTATCGGTGTATTTATGTTTGGTGTACTAATACAGAGTTATCAAATAAATGTATAATTTAGTACACTTATGCCTGTGTTTAAAAAAAGCAAAAAACATTTTAGTTACATAATTCAGCGCTGTTTTTTAAAAAATATATATATATTTGTGTGGAATCGGCTGATGCTAAACCTCAGATATTGGTATCAGAAGTGAAAAAAGTGAATCGGTGCCATGAAACGGATGAATTTTGGTCGCATTTTCCTGTGGTTTGAATGTAGCTGAAGTTAAAGACAAATAGGGCGTGAGTTTGGTTGGGAGGTGTTACCTGAGCAGGTGTGTTGGCCTGTCGGTAGCCTGCATGGAGCTGGTGTCGTTCACTAACACTGCTGTCTGTGCTTCTGACTCCTCTTCCTCACTGCTCCCTGATTCATGCTAGCCAACGAAGACTCCCTTTCCAAGGTATGTCATACAGACGCTCTGTTTTTTTTTTTGTCTTCTCCCCCCTCTCCATCTTTCTTTTTTTTTTGTTTTGTTTTTTTTGTTTTGTTTTTCCGTCTTTGTCGTCTGTCTCATTCCACCCAGGTCGCCCACCCAAATTCAGCAGCGTCCCGGAGCTGGGCAGACTCACCCCGACCTCCCCCTCCAGCCCCGTCCGTCCCCTCCCCCTGCCCAGCCCCGGCTCTGGGGACGTAAGTAACGATGGGGGAGACGGCGGACGCCCCCGTCACACGCAGCCCCGCTGTCGCCCATTCACACACACCGCCATCACTTTGTTGTCCATGTGGTAACCATGAGCCATCACTTCCTGTCATTCAGCCTTACAAAGTGAACAGAGTCCATGAATAACACACACATCCTAACAGACACACACACACATCCATCAGAGCTCTAAACGAGACCAGCTGTAAACTAAACCAGATCACGGTCCCGCCCCCTCCCCTCCGCCCCGCCTCTCCATGCAGGGTGGGTGGGGCTCCTACGGAAACTGATTTGGTCCAATTCTTCCTCGCAGGGAGACATCCACGAGGATTTCTGCACTGTGTGCAGACGCAGTGGCCAGTTGCTCATGTGCGACACGTGTTCTCGTGTTTATCACCTGGACTGCCTGGAACCACCTCTGAAAACCATTCCTAAAGGCATGTGGATCTGTCCAAAATGCCAAGACCAGGTAACCGCAGCAGCAGAGACTGATCCAGGGTCAGGGGAGCGTTAGCTGTGCTGTAGTCAGGGCTGAAACGATTAATTGGATTAATCGTGATTAATCGATTATTGAAATAATCGTCAAATAATCTAGTAATCGATTAATTAACTGGAGTTTACAGACTCAAAAAAAGGCCATTAGCTTCACAGTCAGAGCAGTAATTTAGCCAAAACTGTATAAAAATATATACATTTTGCATTTAAGATGACATAATGATCTACCCAAAACTTAATTTGCATAGTTGTAGCTTCACCCAGTTAAAATTTTGTGGAAAATATATTTTATTGAAGGGACAGAATTATGTAAATAACTTTTTTTTTTAGCTTTACATCACGTTATAACGTTACCCCTCCCCCACATCAATAACAGACCTGGCGTGTTGCTTTGAATCTTTCATGCACGTTTGAGAAGTCCTTCAATCTCCATGGCAACCATTCAGCTGTTCAAAACACCTGAGTGGACCTAGCTCCTCCCTTTAGGTACAGCTCCTCCTCAAAGCTGCAGATTCCAAACTTCCACCTCACAGAACAGCCCTTTCTCTGCGACTCCTCCCCCCTCAGTTCCTTCAGACTAGCCAACAGCAATTAGCAAACACCTGCTGGGCTCATTACATGAGCTACTTCTCAATGCAGCCCTGGTAAAAATGTTGCTAACGGATTATCTTCTTGAAAGATCCGGAGTTTTAAAAGAGACAGAATCCAATTTCTAAGGCATTTATAAAGTCAAATTTCTTAAGTCATATTTGATATATACAGCAGTTTTATAACAACCAAGGTTAAAATAGTTACTTGATTATGCTATAATATGCTACAATGTGTTAGGAAATACATAATACTGCCCCTTTAATAACTTTTTGCTATCCAATTATTAGTCGGTTGATTAAAAGAAAAAGTCAGTCATACACTTTGTTGATGAGTCAAGCAGAAAGGTCTGAGGCTCCATATTGTGATTTTAAAAGTATTTTTTAGCTCCAGATGCATCCTTTGCTACAAATGATCGAGCATCCACTATAGGAATGCTATGTTGTTTCATTTTGAGCACTAAAATGTTTGTTTTCTTATTTTAAAAAAATGTTTATCTGCAATTTTTAAATATGCATAAAAAGGCTTAAATGAAATTTCTGCAGAATGTGCCAGTTTTTTGATACAATTAATCATCAAAAATAATCAATAGATTATTTGCTAAGTAAAAAAAATGGTTAGCTGTAATATTAAACGCTGTTTAGCTTTACGACTGTTCAGTACTTTGTAAGCACACACATGATGCAGTACTGTTTTTTTTTGTGCTTATGTCTCATTCATTGTGTCAGTTGAGGTTGACATCTCACGTCCATCCACTCCATCACCCGTTCCCCGTCAGTCCCACGCAGCGTGGAGGCTAACCTCGACTCTTTAAATCTGTTCTGGGTCTCAGCCTTTTTGACACCCTTGAGCTTCTCCCCTCAGATCCTGAAAAAAGAAGAAGCCATTCCCTGGCCTGGCACCCTGGCTATCGTTCATTCCTATATCGCATACAAAGAAGGTGAGTCTTCCTCAGGGTTCCTACGGGGGCTTGAAATCCTCAAATGCTTGAATTTCAAGTTTGGAAAGTGCTTGGTTTCTGTTTAAAGTCATCAAAAGTGCTTGATGTTCAAATTACGTTTTGTAATAAAGTGCAGTGTAACCTTTGGGTAAAAGTTTAAATTCGTAAAGCGTTATTTACAGTTGAAACCAGATATTTAAATTGGTCCTGTTGTGCAAGATTCGCATTTTGGAGGTTTTTTGTATTTCTGTTTGTGTTTAAAATGATTCTAGAAATGGAAAAAGCGCTTAAAAAGATAAAATCCTAGCTGTTTTTTGGCAATAAGTTAGTATTTTTTGGTGTCTGTAAAATGACTAGTTTCATTAGTCACATTCCAGGGGCACTACGCCCGTTACCTAGCAACCCTAACCTAGCCCAGCCCCGTTACCTAGCAACCCTAACCTAGCCCAGCCCCGTTACCTAGCAACCCAAGCAGAGTTCCAGCCCGTTTCACCAGCTAGTTTTGTTGTTGATAGGCTGTTATACTCCTAATTGACGGAACAGAGTTCTGTTGTTTTTACATGTTTGATAAAGCTTGGTGTATTTAAGTGCTATACTAGTGCAGAGTTATCAAATAAATTTGTAATTTAATACATTTTTGCATGTTTTTAAAAAAAGAAACATTTTAAGTCAATTCAGCACTGTTTTTTTTCTGTCTCGGATCAGAATCGACCACAATATTAAACCTCAAATATCTGTATCAATATCGGAAGTGAACAAAATGGCTCGGTCCAGCCCTACCTAGCATCCAGAAACCAATTGCTGTATTCTTGTTGCTTTTGCAGGAGGCTCTACTTCTGCTTTTCAAAGATGCGCGGTTGTATAATTGCACATCTGTTTGTAGCCAGTTTAATGTGCGAGTATAAGTGTTGAGTTGGCCAGCAGCAGCTTGAATTTGAATTTAAAGCGGCAAAAGGCCCTAAGATAGCCGAGGCAGAACTGAGCAGAGTAAAATCTTATTATTTAAGATGTAATGAGCATGCTTTGTGTAGCTTATCAACCTATCCTAACTTGTTCAAGGAATCATAACTGGTCACCTTTAAAGATAATAAGACAGACACATTTTTTTTTGTCATTGTCTGAAGTTAAATCTGAGTAAATTTCTCATTTTATACAACTTGCAATTATTAAAATTATTTTTATTTTCTTAACTGTTGCTAAACTGCTGAGACTGTTCTGTGTTTCAGCTAAAGAAGAGGAGAAGCAGAAGCTGATGAAGTGGAGCTCGGAGCTGAAACTGGAGCGCGAGCAGCTGGAACAGAGAGTCAAGCAGCTCAGTAACTCCATAACGGTGAGAAACATCAGCTTTTCAACAAGATATCTTCAAGTCAATAACTCTTGAATATAAGTGGAAAAAATATATTTTAGTAAGATATTTTTCTCTTAAGTGGGGAAAAAAATCTGTTAGTGGAATTTGTACTAGTCACTAAAATTACTTGTTTTATAGAGCTGATAACATCCTATGATGATACATTTCCTTTTAATTTTGTCAACAAATTTTCGCCTCTCTGATCTGATTCTGCTGTTTCTTTCTGCAGAAGTGCATGGAGACCAAAAACACCATCCTGGCTCGTCAGAAGGAGATGCAGTTTTCCCTGGACAAAGTCAAGCATCTCATTCGCCTCATCCAAGCCTTCAACTTCAACCAGGCCCTGGAGGAGACGGAGGGAAAGGACGTCCAGGTGCAGGACGGCGCTCGGGTCGTTATCAGCTCCGGAGCTGCAGCTGAAATTGGCGCGGCGGGGAAGCCGGTGGTGAGCAGCTCTCTGGTCAGCAGCAAACAGGAGGAGCAGCAGACAGAAGGAGCAGCAGCAGCAGGAGGGGGAGAAGGAGAAGGCGGAGGAGGAGGAGGAGACGGCAACAGCACAGTGCTGACTAACTGCCCTGCTGCTGGGTCAGGGGTTGCGTCGGGGTCAGGGGGTCACACAGAGACCACTCCTTGTGTCGAGGTTCAGTCCAAGTCTGAGACTGAGGCAGCTCCTGCGGCTCCTGTAAATGTTGCCACCACCAACGGTACGACGGAGCCGCCGCCATGCCCCGCCCACAGTCCTGCCGCCGCCGCCGCTGAGAACAAGATATCTGCCGTGAACCCTGCAGAGACGGCGGTGGAGAAGAAGCAGGAGGAGCTTGGCGACGGCAGCAACAACAGCAAAACCTCAGAACCCTCCCAGCATTCTTTGCCAGCTCTGCTTAGCAGTTTGGACGATAAAAAATAATGCTGCGTCCCTGTGGCTGCAGGAAGTCAAACATATATATTAAAAAAAAGACCTTTGCTTGCACCGCACGGTGCCCTGAAGTTGCCAATCTGTATAAATGTTGTTTGTTTGCATTGTATTGTCAGACTGTGTCAATGGTAGATGTACAGCCCAAGTCACATGACTCTGGGAAGACCCGGGTCATCATGCCAATTAGTGATAGACGTCATGGAGGGAACACTCAAAGGAAGATTTTCTTCATCATCACACCGGTGTGTGCCTGTTACAGTGGCCCCTGTGTTCTGTTGATGGCTCCAAGGAGAACCCAGAACATGGAACCAAACATCTGTCGGGGGGAGCTGGTCCAAGAAGCAGTGTTGTAAACATTTGTGTACTGAAAAGAGAACCTGTTCACGTCCTCGTCCCGTTGACCCTGATGGTACCGGCGCTCCACAGTCTGAGTTCTCGATTAATTTCCTCACCTGAAACCAAACCAGAACCCAATCAGGACCGATCTGTTCCAAACCAAAGGTTTCAGTGTGATTCAAGCTGTCATCACAAAACAAAATTGATGAGGCAAATGTGACCATGAAGTGTGTTTTCAAAACTTGATGTTTGTCAGCCATTCCTTCCCCAGTCTGCTCTCACCAGGCTCCGCCCACTTTTATTCAGACTCCGTCCATTTTCTGGTTGGACTATGTCCATATCCTGCATCAGCTCAGTTTAAATTTGATTGGATGAAAAGTTATGAGACACCCTTTAGTTCAGAAGGAGTTGCAAACATTTTACATTTTGTTTTGGTTTTGTATGAAAAGAAACAAAATGAGTCGAACACATGAGGCCACTCCAGCCTTTTGTAGATCTATGGAAAAGTGTTGCAACTGGTTATAAATTTTAAAACCGAAGTCAAACGCCTTATTGGATTATTTAACTCAAGAGTGTCCAAAGTATGGCCAGGGTGCCATTCGTGGCTCTTGAAATTATTTTTTCTGCCCCCTGACTTCAAGTCAAGAATGGTAAAAAATTTGGCTAATAAAATAGAAAACAATTAATGAGCCAAAAAATTGGCATTTGTCAGTTCTTCTTTTAATAAGAAATTGGTCCAAAACCTATTTTACGTTTTGGATTTTTAATATTATATAGATTTAATTAAAATGTTTATATTTTTAGTAGGTAAAACTAAAACAAAATTGCTATAATCAAATTTTTGTATTTTAAATTTATTTAATTTTGTGGCCTGCCAGTAGTTTAAATTTGCTAGTTTTGATCCCCAGGACATTATGGAAAAGCTCTCCTGTATGTCTGGTGCAGAAAGTCCAAACCATATATTTCCAAACTTTTATCTTCAGTTTGAGTTTTGTCTTGAGCTCAGTTTGTTGATTTACTTCGTCTTTATAGGAGATTTTACCTTGTCGAACAGTTCAGAGAACATTTCAGGGTCCCCAAAGGTCCCACCAACCAGTGAAGAAAGGTCTAAAGTAGATCCAGAACTGGGTTTCTTTTAAAAGTGAATTCACACTGAGTCGCAAAGTTCCTTTGAGTCATACTGAAGCCTTTGAGACTTTAAATTAATCCAACAATAGTCCAACTCCGTCTGTTGACCCTGTCACCCACCATTATCACCTTCCTTGCAGTCCTAGGTTTTGTACCAGGGTCTCCCAGTGAAGGCTGGGTGCAGCCCTCTGGTAGACTACAGATGTTGTTCCCTGACGGACACCGGGTTGAACCCCGATTTGGTCCCGGGATGAGGACGAACAGGAGCGGTAGCCTAACAGATGTTCTCAGTGGTGTCGGTCAGTGTAGTGATTGAGTTTTCATTCGTGAGTCGTGTGTGTGAGTGCGTGTGTGTGTGTCAACTGTGAGCACTAAATGTGAATTTGCAATATTGCAACGTCAACACACACAAACTCTATCTGGGCTGTTTGTTTTTTATAGGAAAAGATATTCAGGTCTTCCTAGTCTCCAGAATAAGTGCTTTCTGTTCCTGAACCTGCTGGACTGGCATCATCATCATCATCATTGCCGTCATCGTCATCATCGCCGCTGCCGCCGCTGGGCGGTGGTGATCGTTTGAATCCTGAACTGCCAAAATCCTGATGTTGTTTCCAAATTCAGCAGGGACTCGTCCTCTTTCTGTCCTCAAAGATCAAATCATCGGAAAGATTAAGATGCAAAGTCCCGGCCGAGACAGGAGAGCGTTGGGAACAATAACCACAGCAGGACGTGTTCCCATCCGGAAAAACGGAGGGATCTGTTGGAGGTTAAAGGACGACAACACAATTCCTGAGATTAAAGCACAAGCTTGCTGCATTACAAAGAAGTGCTGAAGAGCTTTTTGTACGTTCCCGTGGAGTTAAACAGAGTATGCATCTCTTCATTGTTGTGTGACTTCCCCTTACATTGCCAATATTTCCCCTCGGTGCAACTCTGAGGCTGGAGTCTGATTAGGAGTTTGTCCCACTGAGTCTGGCTTGGAGCCAGAACATGAAGCCGATGGTTATCGGAGCAACTGATCGGAACATTGACGAGGTGAATAGAGATTAAAGTTGCCTCCATTTATGCTGGAGACTTTAGTTTTACTTGGGGTTCCTTTGGTTGTCCGACATGCTCACTCCTTCCTGAATGTGAGGAAATGTTTCAGACTTTTTTAAGGAGAATTCTCTCTGAAAATTCTTTTTGTTACACAAAATCAGTCCAGAAGTATATATCGCCAACTCAAGTCCTCAAGAGCTACCGTCCTGCTGCAACTTTTAGATTCATCCCTGCTCCAACACGCCTGAATTACCTCCTTACCGTGTCATAAAGTACTGCTACGTTACGTTGTACCTCGAGATAACGAGGCATTTGTTTGATTCTGGTATCTTGGAGCAGGGATGCATCTAAAGTGAGGACTGGAGATATGCCTTGTTTCTACTGAGTGGTGCTGTCCGAGACACTATTTGGTCTGTTTGAAAAGACCTGTACCACAGCCTTCCTGGGCTCCCTTCAGTTGTATGTCTATGGGACAATAGTACAGTTAGAGCAGAGATACTTGTGTCACACCACCGTCCATTAGGAGGATATGAGATAAGCATGAGACACACTAGTAAGTCAAATTTGTTGTTACCTTGGAATATTGTGTTTAGGTTTAACCCTGCCTGCCCAGTGAGAGTCCAACTGGCGATGGAAACACTCCCTTGAGAATGCTGGATTGTACAATAGAGTATCATACAAACCTATTATGTACCTCTTAGTGGAAATAAGGCAAAAAGATGCTTCTCTGCTCCAACAAGAAGAACCCCTGTTGGATACTTTAAACAGGATTGGAAGGGATTAGCTTGTCCACTAAGGACAACCTAATTCCTTAGCTAAGGAATGATTATAAGTGACAATTCCTTAGCTTGTCACATATAACAAGCTAAGGAATTACCTACTTAGCTTGTCATAAAGAACTGCAGAGGCCTGGTAATGAGTCATTTGTTTGATTCTGGTGTCTTAGAGCAGGAATGCATCAAAAGTAGTGCTTGATGAATAGACGTATGCCTCTTTTCCACTGAGCGGTACGGTTGGTGCAGTTCAATGTACCATTTCTTTAATGTTTCTGTAGTAAAAGCAGCCCATACAACGACCCATACCTCACCATCCCTAGGCATTCTTCAGTTGTATGTCTACAGGTCAGTTAGGCTGGAGCTATTCATGTTTCACAACACAGTCCATTGTTTGTCGTTGCACTTGTATGAGGTAGCATTAGACGTTTGGGTTTGATCCAACCTGTCCGGTGAGAGTCCAACTTGTGGAGGGAACACTCTTGAATATACTGGATCATGCCTCAGTGCAAACAAGGCAAAAGAGGCGTCTCTCCTCCAACACACCTGAATTACTTTCTTAGCTTGTCATGAAGTACTGCAAAGGCCTAGTAACGAGCCATTTGTTTGATTCTGGTGTCTTGGAGAAGGGATGCATCTGAAGTTGAAGTTGAGGACTGGAGTTATGCCTCGTTTCAACAGAGCGGTGCAGTTTGGTATGCTTTTTGTCTGTTTCCAATGAAAAAGCGGCACATTCCTGGACTCCCTTCAGTTGTAGGTATATACAGTCCATTGATTGGGGGACAGAAAAACATCATTGCTCGAGATATATCTCAACTTTGGGCATTTGGATTTAACTTCCTCTGCCCAGTGAGAGTCCAGCTGGTGTTGGAAACGCTCTCCATCATGAATAAACCAGACAACAAAATAGCGTATTGGACCGTACTGACCAATACCATACCGCTCAATGAAGGCATAGCTCTAGAGACCCCACCTCTAAGCTCAACAGACAAATATCCCAACACTTCTTCAATTGCTGCTCTCCTAGAAAAGACCCGTTTCCTCTTATGATGGTGGGGGTGAGCTCCTATTTGGGTGGTGATCTGTTGCAGGCGTCTTAGTTTTTATTTAAATTCATATCATGCAGACTCTTGTGAGTGAATCGGCATATCCCAATGGCACCTGGTTTTCTCCCATCAGCTGCACAGACTGCCTTCATTCCAAACACCCCAGAGAAATATGTGTGTGTGGAGGGTGTGTGTGTTGGCTGTGTCCTGTAGAGTTCAGCTGATCTTACGGGGGATGAGCCAGACAGGAAACCCAAGTGTCCCCGCTTCCCTTTGGGTCCCACTTGTCATGTTTAAATCTCCATTGGGTGGACGTGGTTATCATTCCGGCCCGTAGATCCGATTGGTCATCAGGTCTCTGGATCCTTCCCTCTGTACAGTAGGTACCTTTGAGTGCCTTTCTTCAAACAGCAGATAATATTTGTCTCTTGACTTGCACTGTGACTCGTAAAACTTAACAAACCCTCCGGGATCGCTCCCCACCTGACACCGAGCCCTGTCCACAATAGCCCCGCCCCAGAGGAAGCTGCGCCCTACTCCGCAGGCTGCCAGGAGTCAATGCAAGCTCGACACTTCACACCAACCCGTTTGATTTGACCACATAGTGTTCTGTTGTTCATCCCTAGAAGTTGCCTTAAATGTATTTTATTTTCTGGTGAAATGTTCAGATTTTGGGTCGGAGGGGGTGGGGTTTGTGCAGAGGCAGTCTGAGATCTCACTTTGATCCGTTTGTCATGCACTTTTAGTTTGATCAGTATTATCAGAGCAGAGATGGGTTATGTTTTATTTTGAAAAAGCCCCCCGCCCTCTCTTTCATACTGTCTCTTATTTTGGAGGAGGGATGAGTTTGCAGGATCAGGTCACATGACCCGGAACGCATTGAACAAACCTGGGCCCAGCCAGCATCACCTGTGCTCGCTGTGGTGCAGCACATGCCTTCTTATGCAAGTTTTTATACCAACCTTTTTTATTATGCATTGCTTCGGTTTTTTATGTTTTTATGTGAAACTTAAGTCACCTTTTTTTCTGTTTTTCTCTGAACATTCTGGCATCTCGATGCCAAACGTGTGCATGTGTTTACACATTCAGGTAGCCATTCAGGGTGGGTTTTCCTGACAGTGCCGAGAGGTTTGCTTTTATTAGTGGGGAGGTATTCTGTTGCAGTACTGCGATTGACCACCGGGGGGGCGGACTGGAGCTAGAGCTTGGCGCCATCTCGGCTCTCCTTTTAGCTTATCTTTTGTTTAACTCTAACATTGCTGCGTGGAAACGGGGCGTTGAGATCTTAAATGCTCCTTAATTGAAGTCTGGAAGCAAATATATCCAAAGAACTCTGCATATCATCGGGGTGTGAGTTTTCTGCGTCGTCCATCGACGGTTTGTGGGACACGCTCGGGGGCTTCCGCGTGGGTCCTGGGGAGGAGGTTAGCTTTTCATCTTTCGGTTTTAAAGCGATCAAGTCATGATTGTGGCCTTCTAGTATTCTGTGGGTTCATGACGTCATTCACCTGTTGTTCCCGCTCAGCATCCATCCATCCACCCATTTATTCTGTCTGGATCCTCTACACCTGCAGCTTCTTACCTCATCCACAGCTGAGTCCATCGGGGGTGTGTTGAGTGCAAAAAATCTGAAAAATACTACAAAAAAAAAAGAATCTAAAAAATGAAAAGTCTTTTTCTATCTTCCATTCGGTGAGATGCATTGTAGCGATCAGAATAAAGAAAAAGTTCACCTGGTGTGCTGAATAATGTGTAAATTGGTTATTACACAATCTGAATATTTGTATAATTGTTTGTATTTTTTCATAATGATTTTGGAAAGGAATGTGTTTATTTTTTTGACTTCTGTTCCAGATGTGTCTTCTGTTGGCCTGACATTGTGACTGGTCTGGTGGGATTCTTACCTCTGTATTGAGCCTCTTCTGTGATGAATTCTTTGTATGCAGTGTTTAGGAAATACTGTAGGGAACATGGGGAGGAGTTGATATTAGGAGCATTTGATCAATTTGTATTTATTTATTTTATCATTTTGTTAAAATAAATTGTGAAAAACAAAAAAATCATCTTGTGAAATTATTTATTTGCAATCTACCTTTAAGGTAAATGGGTCATAGGCATGAATTAAGAAAAAATAAATTGACTATCCTAATTTAAATTTAATGAGGAGACATTAGTATTCTTAGTAAAAAAAATAAAAATATAGCCAAACAACTTTTAGTCTCTGTCAGTTTTGTATGCATTGAGCAATAAATTAAGTGAATTTGTTCTCAAACAGTTCTGCACAAATACAGAATAAACACCAAATCTGAACGTTTATAAACAAAAATCCTTAATAGTTAACATTCAATAAAACTGAGGAATAAGAAAAGGTAATAAATATGTAGCAGGGAAACCATTTTTATTGTCATTTATTGTTTATAATTATTGTATTGTACTTTTTATGTTCACAACTGTTCTGCTTTATCAAAATGATAGTTTTATTTTAATTGACCTTTAAAATAGACCTTTCTTGGGCTCAATGGATTCTTACCTATTTAAAAAATAAAACTGAAACTATCAGATATCAGTTTAGTGTAAGCTTGAAGAATCAATGTTTATTATGAGGAATTTGAAATGAGGCCAAATTTAAGAACAGCCAGTTCATAATGAAAAACAGAAAATAAAACATTATTTTAATAAAACAGAAATCGAAAAGGAAATCGTCTGTGGAGTTCATACTTAAGATTTCTGATTTCGTTTAAACATGTTTCTTTAGCTCACTTATACTGGATGTTTTTTCACTTTCGACCTGAATGCTAGATGCTATCATGTGTGGGCGGGGCCAGGAAACATGAAAACATACATAGAAATAAAAGTTGCAACTCATAATAGCGCGTATTTTCTTTCTCTACTGAATATTTGAACTGGCGCTGGCATATTGATTAACACTACAAATAAAACATTTTGTGTTTTGGGGACAAATGTTCGGGTGCTAGTATTAAGTAGCTACATGTTGACGGTAAACCACAGCAGCAGAGTGGCGCAGCGGAAGCGTGCTGGGCCCATAACCCAGAGGTCGATGGATCGAAACCATCCTCTGCTATGATTTTATTTATTTTTTTGATGTTGGAAAATTTTGGGTTAAATTTTATGAGTAGAAGATTAACCACAATGCCAAATTAGTTTCCAACTACCATAAAATATTGAGCGGTTTGTGAAATGCTTCAGCATGAAGTACCTCTACGGACATTTACGTTATATTCAGAACAAAAGTGGTTTGTTAGTTCAGTGTTTCTACAATTAACTGTGGTACCAAAGAAGTAACAAGAGGCCGCAAACAGAATCATCACGACAGCAGTGGGAAAGAGCTAGGGCAGGGAAGCTTCACTACAGAGGAAGGAAACAGTCTGGAAGATGATCTCCGTGATGAACAATCCCCGAAAATGAAATAAATAAGTTAATAAAAATAAATTTTCTGAACCTAATTTTTAATAACTAAATATTTGTACATTTTCCACTTTAAAAACCATTTATTTGGCCTTCAAGTGACGTCACATACTTGTGGATTGTGGGTATTGCAGTGCGTGAACGTCGTCGGGGTTGTAACGCGGCAGTATTGGTGGAACGCTCAGCTGTTTCCTGCGTGTTTGTTCCACGCCAGAAATGGGGGGCAGAAAATGTTGCGTGAATGACTGTGGGAGCAGCTCCCACGACCACCAGGGCAGGATGCTGAACGGTCTGAGCTTCCACTGCTTCCCTGCGTGGAGAACGAAGGAAGGCGACTTCATATCGGAGCTAACGAGGAGGCGGAGAGACGCGTGGGTGACCGCCGTGGGCCGCGGAGGAATCACCTTCCACCGCATCCCGTCCTCCATGAGAGTCTGCTCCAGACACTTTGTCTCTGGTGAGTCCAAACAGGTTTTATTTCTCTGCTCAGCGCGAAGAAAGAGGATCCAGAGACATACTAGCATGTATGCACAGCCGCCATATTGGTCAGGGCGACTCTCCTTTTTAATGCTATATAAATTTATCTTCAAATCGTTGGGTTTCATACTAGAGAACGTTTCTCTGTGGTGACATTATAATTTATTATTTAATGCTAATAAAAAAAAGCTGATAATAGGTGTTTTTAAATTTGTGAAAAATGTTTCGGTTCATATAAAGGTAAAAAAAATATCTTATTGCAAGGCAACATTGCTACTAACTTTGCCACCATACAGCAGTTTACCTCCTTCCCATGTCTGGGGAGAAACCCCACACAGTAGCAGTAGAAGCTATTTTTATTGTTTTTTAAAAAAAGATAAAACCTCTTCATGCATTGGAAATGCTAATTATGAATGTTTAGTTGCATATGGACAGAAAAATCCTGTTGATGCATAAACATTTCTGGAAGCACTTTCTGTTGGGCCACTCTTTGTAAACAAGCTTGGGCAAAAAAATTTTATTCATTGTCCTATTATAGGAAAACCAGCGTATGAGATGCTGGACTCAGATCCAGACTGGGTACCGTCTCTACACCTGGGTCATGATGGTGACGATGAATGTGAAAAAATGTCCTGGAATAAAAGAAGGTTGTCTTCTGATGAGAAACCAGTAGAAGGTGGGTCTCAAAGATTAGTTTTAAACATTTTTTAATGTGCTCTCAAACCTGCATCACAAACATCCAAGTTCCGGGGGTCATAATGTTATGCCTCTTCTGTGTATAAACTGAGATTATTTTCAGTTCCTGCACAGAGCATCGCTTAGTGGGAACATGCCCAATTAAAACAGCAGAGCAATAACAGCTCTGTGGTACACCTCTGTCTATGTAAAAATACAAAGATTATATTTTCTGGATCATATATTGGTGTAAAAGCCAATTATTAGAGCTCAAAATTCTGATAGTTAGAAATTAAACCACAATGTTGCTCAAAATGGCTTCATGTAAAATAATAAACATTATACATAAACAACAACTGATTATTTTAGTAATTGATTAATCTATCAATTATAAATTCTGATGATTAATCAGATAAAAAATTGGCATAAAAAATTGGTTCATTTAACAGCCTTTTTTATACAATATTTATTGCATCAGAAGATGCAAAAAAACACAATTTAATTTTTTGAATAAGAAAGCCCTTCCTGCTTCACTTGACATCAACTCAGAGTAGGGCTGTAAATTGGATTAATCGATAATTAGATAGAAAAAGGTGCTCAATAGATTGTTTTTTACAGAATATGAACCGGGTCAGTCTAAACCTTTACCACTTGAGTTCTGGGTATTAAGTATTTTCATACAGTTTTTGTACAGTTTTGGCTTAATTACTGCTTTGAGGATGTTGTTGTTTTAGCAAAAGGCATTTTATGAGTCTGTATGCTCCACTTATCTATTAATTGATTACTAAATTAGTTGATTATTTCAATAATCGATTTATTACTAGGTTGAAGTAAAAGTCGTCAGTAGAAATAAGCATTAAATGCTCTAAAATGTCCTGTTAGTCGGCTGCGTTGACGGTGAACTGCCTGAATGTCTTCCCTCTGCGTTCAGGAGCAGATGGTGCTGCTGGAGCCAGGAAACCTCCTCCGCCTGCTTGGAAAGAAGTGAAATCTGCTCTGCAGTCTCTTCTGGACGGTAAAACCGTCATCAGGCAGCAGCAGGGAGACGATGAGCAGAACCAAGGCGCTGAGACGAGGACCGACTGCGGCTTCCGGGTACTGGAGGCGTTTCATTAGGTTAAACTGTTTTTGTTTTAAACTAGGGATTTAAGTTATCAATTAATAAGTTAATGTAAAGTTGATTAATCTTATCTATAAATTAACAATTGATTAATAAGCGGGCACTGTGGGTTACTGCAGTAATGTAATAACCCTACATTACTGCATTTTAGGCTCTAAAATGTTTTATTTTCTTATTTAAAAAAGGAATTTATGTATAAGTGTATAAGTACTTTTTTAATGTACTTATACATTAAATATTTGTGCCCATTTGGGACATGAATAAATCTGAATCTAATGTAAATCTGATTTGATTAATCATCAAAATAATTGATTAATCAATTACAAACATAATCTTTAATTGCAGCCCCATAGCAGATATTTATAAATATATATATATATATATATATATATATATATATATATATATATATATATATATATATATATATATATATATATATA
>CAEFZY010056177.1:0-13441 GCA_903066815.1 Brachyrhaphis roseni
CTCTCTCTCTCTCCCAGTGACTCTCTCTCTCTCTCTCTCTCTCTCTCCCAGTGACTCTCTCTCTATCTCCCAGTGACTCTCTCTCTCTCTCTCCCCCAGTGACTCTCTCTCTCCCAGTGACTCTCTCTCTCTCTCTCTCCCAGTGACTCACTCTGGGTCTCTGGAGGTCTGCGGCTGTGATGGAGGTCAGGGGTCGACATGCCACTGACATGAGTTTGTGAGCAGGTGGTTCTGGGTTGCAGCTGAGTTAACAACCGGGCCGAACTCATGTGGTTCTGGTTTCATGTCTCCTCTGCTGTTGTGACTGATGAGACTAATCAGGTGGATGTAAACATTTCCCCAGAACGCTGCGCTGTGATGGATTTGGCTCCGGTTCCCATTTGGCTGTTTCACTTTCAGGCTTTGGAAACGTTGAATCTGGAATCGTTTCCTGATGAACGACAAATGATTTTATTTCAATCTTCCCCTTTTCTCCTGAGGTGAGAAAGTGAAAAGTGTTAATTTGAACCTTAAGTCACAAAATGAATCGGCTCATCTTTTACTGATTGATTGGTTTTGATTGGTTTCTGTGAGCATCGTCTTCCTCCTCTGCTGCTCCCTGTAACGCAGCGGTCAGGTTCAGGCTTCTGACCGAGCAGGGTGTCAATACTTTCTGACACATCAGCTGAACCACAAGTTTACATACTACAGGGCGATGGACAGAGAAACCGAGTGAGCCCCCAGTGGAGACGAAAGGAACTGCAGCTGGAGAGAATCTAAAAATCATCTTTGAATCTTCAAATTTAGTTTTTAATCTCGTAATCTGGATTACCCCAAATTGCTTGAAGACATTAATTTTGAATTTGAAGAACCTCTCTGTCTCTTTCTGCAGCAGTGAACCAGATAGAAACAATCCTAATCCTAACATGAGAATTTTATTTAGATTTTTTGTTTTTATGTATTTATATTTATTTATTAACAATGGAAGCAGAAACTGTTTCTGGTTTGTTGTGAAGTGAAATGAAAGCAGCAGCAAAACGTTTCAGAGGAAGAGGTTAGGAAACCGCTCTGAATCATCATCATCACCATCATCATCATCATCACCTTCATCATCTCAGAGGAATTAAACCTTCACTTCACAGGAAGACTAAACCTCGTTTCCTGCTTCTTCCTCATTTCATGTCATTTTACAAACAGCAGCCGATTCTTCAGAAACCTGAGAAACGTTTCTGGTTTCATCTGAACCGGATCTGGAGAAACGGAACGAAAAGAATCAAATCCAGAATGTGTTCAGTTTCTGAATTTAGGTCTTTGTGTTTCTGCAGGTCAGTGCCAGACCTCAGAGTTCTTCAGCTCAGACCTGGGGGTTTGTGTTCCCTGCACTTCCTGCAAGCAGTACCCCAAAACCCCGTCCTGCAACACATGTGAGAACCTGCTGCGCCTGCTGCGTCTGCGCCTGCTGCGTCTGCTGCGCCAGCTGCGTCTGCTGCGCCAGCTGCGTCTGCGTCTGCTGCGCCGGCTGCGTCTGCTGCGTCTGCTGCGCCAGCTGCGCCTGCTGCGTCTGCTGCGCCAGCTGCGTCTGCGTCTGCTGCGCCGGCTGCATTAGCGCCTGCTGCGTCTGCGCCTGCTGCGTCTGCGCCTGCTGCGTCTGCTGCGCCAGCTGAATATTCTAGAATACCGTAGAATATTTAACTTCTGATTATGAAAATTACTTAAGGCTCCTTTAATCAGAACATTTCAGATATCAAAACAATATCTTTCACTGTTTTTGTGGAACCTCATTTCTGCCATAAAAGAAAAAATAAAACCTGTGCTGAATGTCAAGATTATAACTTCAAAGACCAAAAATATGATCTTAAATCTCAAAATTAATTTTGCATCCCATAATTTTGACTTTTAATCTAATAATTTTGACCTTGTATCTCAAAATTATGTTTTAACCTCAAATTTATGAATGAATGTTAAGACTATAACTTTTTATGACTTTTGATCTCATAATTATGAGACTGAAAGTTGATATTATGACTTCCTGTTGGGCTTTTATTTTTTCTTTCATGGCAGTAAGGGCCTTCCGTAGAAGTGTTTAGCTCTATAGAAGAGAGCAGGTCAGAGCCGCTGCTCTTCCTGGGCGTTACCGTCTCTGTCCCGCTGCAGGTAAGCCTCTGGAGGAGACGCCACACGTCTGGAAGCTGGCGGCCATCACCAGCTTCTCCGTCCTCGGCGTGGTTCTGATCGGCGCCGCTCTGATCATCGGAGTCATGATGCATCGACGCAAATCACACAAACGACCTCTGAGAGGTAGAACCAGATTTTAAAATCTTTTCTCCTCCAGCTTGATGTGGGAAACTTTGAACCTCAGAAATATGAGTTTTAATCTCCAAATTATGAAACTGAATTTCAAAGTTTTTTTCACTCGTGAGGTAAAACTGGATTTTTAAAACATTTCTTCTCCATGTGAATCTGAGACGGCAGACCTGTGACCTTTGACCTTGAAACGTTTTTAAACGAACAGTTATAATATTGCGATGATTTGAGCTCAGAGTTTATTTTCTGATTTCTACAGAACCCATCGAAGAGACGGCGGGGCCACTGTACCAAGCTTAAACAGCCGAGTAGGTATTTATTATTGTTATTAATATTATTAACGGTAATGTTTACACTGGAATCTCTTTACATTGATGGTACTGAAGAGCAAATCTGTTTTACACAAATCTCATGTCAAATAAATCTGTTTTATATCCTGTCATAAAATAAACTGTTTGTCACAAAGAGCTGAGATGATAAATTAAAATGTTCTTGCGTCTGTCTGGCTGTTTGTTTTTAAAATGTTTTTTTGTGCGCAGCCTCATCCCACTGCGATCAGATGTGATGGAACCACGGAGCCTGAGGAACCTCTGGACCACGAACCGCACACCGAACCCCGGGCTGCGGCTCCGGCTGCAGACGGACCGTCTTTATTTATTGGACTGTTGGTGAGGAGATGAGCTCAGTTCTGAACGGGTCCGGCAGACAGCAGGCGACCCGCTGAGCCTCTGCTCACCTTGTAGGAATAGTAACAACGTTATACACTAGTTTGGTATCCTGTTCAGGAAACGTCTGTCTTTATTTTGCGTTAACTGAGACTCCAACCTGGAGGCCTTTGGTGGGTTTCCAGACGTTTGATTCCGTTAAGACTTCAACTCGTGTTCTAGTTGTGAACTCCGGCGATGCGACGCGGCGATGCGACAACCTCTAACTGCACACGTGAAGAAGACATATTGTTCGGCACATTAAGGCCATTTGAATGTAGTGAGCTTTAGGAGAAACGTCCCCAGTACGCACCGGCTGGACTGTCCTCATGCACTCTGGGCCAGGCTTGCAAAGGGCTGATAGGCGGTAGCCCAGGGCGCCACATTTAGGGGGCACCCCCCAAAAACGTTTAGTTTATTTTTACCTCATATTAAACGCAGGCGCTCATTTTGCATGTGGTGTTTTTTAAATATTGTTGGTTTTTATTAATTTGAGCAATATTCAAATATTAAGATGATGAAGTTGCATCTTTTTGGACCAACATGGCGCCCCCTGCCGGATGTTTTTACCCAACCAACCAGCAGTTTGTACCTGCTAGTTTGTCAGTGTTTGTTACAGAGCCCCCTAGTGGCCAGGTGGATATTTTTCTCTCAACGTTTTCACTGGTCAGTTATTGTTACAACTCTAATACTGGACGTTTTCTGCTACTTTATGTATCCTGTTCAGGATGTATGTATGATTGTATCTCGTTTGTGACATATCAGAAGGTTTATATCTTTAGGGCACAAATGCAGCACAAACTTCTGTACAAAAGTAAAACAGGTCAAACATGGCATTTAAAGGGGCGGTGTTAAAAATATCCTGTTGTATCTTTCCATCATGTTACAATGTTGTTTTAATTCTTTCATGCATGTTTGTGAAATCCTTCAATCACCATGGCAACCATTCAGCTGTGTAAAACACCTGGGTGGACCTAGCCCCGCCTTCGAGGCGCAGCTCCTCCCCCACTAGGCTCCTTCAGACTAGCCAGCAGCAATTAGCAAACACATCTGTTGAGCTCATTATAGGAGCTGCTGCTCAGAGCAACGCTGGTAAAATGTTGTTAAAGGGTTAACAGAGGAGCCATGTTGGGATAACTTCCTGGAGGCGGAGCTTCAGAAACATCAGGAGGTTTTAAAGAGACAGAGGCCCAATTTCAAGGTGTTAAATCAGGAAGTTAAATTTCTTTTAGTACAATTTTTATACCAATTGAAGTTAGTTATTTACTTCAATTGGTAAATAACCAATTGAAGTAATTTTCAATTACTTCAATTGATGATGCTATTTCATAGCATCATCAAGTTAGCATCATACTAACTTGATGATGCTATGAAATAGCATTATGTGGCAAGGAAATACATAACGCCTCTTTAAATTCCTTTTAAGACATTAACAGAAACTTTCATTAAAAGAAAAATAAAATTACATCCAAAGTAATTATACAATTTTTGAATTATTTTCATGGAGCAAAATAATCCCTGACATCCCTTAGGGGGCGCTGTAGTTTGTAAATTACATCTGTAACAGATTTTTAAAAAATGTTATTTTTTGGTGGGTTTGGGCTCCAAACCGGTCTCCAGCCCAGTTCCTGTTCCTCTAGATCCGGCCCTGTTTTCACTGTTACTGCATCTCCTGAGACCAACAGACTGTTTTTTAAATGAATTTTTCACTCATTCCAGCGCTGTTGTTCTGTTTTTACTGTTCCTGACTTTCAGAAGAGGCGGCTCACATCCGCGTCTCGGACAGGATGCGTGAAACACTAGACACTCACTCCAAACTGCTAACATGTGGGAATGCTGCGAGGAATGCGCTGCGGAGCGGGAAATAACCTACAGTGTTTTAGTTGGAGCTGAACGCTCTTCCCACATGTTTCTGTGACTTTACGGCTAAACGCAGGAAAACAAACGTCAGGATGGGATCGTTTGTTCACTTTTATAATAGATTTTCTATCAGATTGTAACAGACGTGGTTTTTACAAGCTGTTGAGCTAATTCCAAGGTAGTTTTTAACTGCATTGAGGAATCACTTCACAAATAGTTCTTTTATTTTTTTTAGAAGATGTGTATATTATTTATTTTTTTAAGCGTCCCGCAGCGCAGCAACACCGACTGTGAGGGAGAGAAGAGGCTTTCAAAGGGACTCCAGTGAAGGTTTTTAGTGAAATGATAACTAACACTTTGCTTTTATTCTCCTGCTTCGTTTCTTCCTTACATGCACTGGCTTCTCTTACTTCAAACCTTTATGTAGCAAATATATTTTCACAATAAAACTGACAACTTTGGTGGATGTTTGTTGTGTTTTCATTCAGAAATATTTAACCTTTTGTACAGTTTTCTTGGATCTCGCTAATTGGTTCCTTGAACCAATAAATTTTTTAACTTCAATGTTTTACTTTAACAGTAAAATAAAAATTAAGCTTCATTTTGAGATCTGAGTTTTTATCTGTTCCATCTGCAGCCACAAGAGGCTCTTTGTCTCACGTCATTTATTAAACAATCATAAATTTACCTTTTCTGTAATTAAAGAAAAACTATAATTATAATCCTAGTATGAGGTTGAGGCACTGATCACATGAGTCAAATCATTCAGTAAATGTTGCTTTTATTAGATATTTCATTTTTCTCCCACTGAAGAAACATTAAATAAGGTCAGAACAACATTTTCATCAGAATTTACAACCTGCATATAGTATAATAATATTAATAATAATAAAAGACAGTCATAATGTCCCAACCTGTCTCTACTGGACCGGACCGGGCCGAACTGCCACGGACTTCCTGTCCCCAGGACACATTTGTATAAACAGGAAGTGGCATCATGAACCAAAGAGTCTGAGTGTTTCTGTTTCAAACGGCAACAGGTTTCTGAGGTATTACATAAATGAGGTCAGAGGTCATTAAATAGTCACATATAAAGGCAACAAATATAAAACAGAATTAAAACAGTTTAAGAACATTTTTGGTTGAGATCATGTCAAAAAATGTTTAAAACATGAAGAAAAAACAAAACAAAACAGAGCTGAAACTTTTTCTAACCTTATTTAAAGTTAAAATAAAAGGAGCTCATGCTGGGAAACAACCAGGTTTATGCTCCCATAATGCATCAGAATTCAGCTAAAAAAACATCTGAAATGACGTGAGTGAAAAAATAAATCATTCAGCTTTTCACTGATACCTTCACATCTCTGGAAAAACGACACAAAAAGCCTTAAAGTGAAACAAAAGTTTAGTTTAAAGGAGGAAATGGCACAATTCTCTCGATCCTCTTTAAAATAAACGTCTGACTAATAATACATTACTTTTTGTTTCCCTGGGGAATAATTATGACGCGACACAGAGACGACGTATGGATGAGGAGCCATGTTTCTTCTGGCTCTGTGCATGAAGAGAACTGAAGCTAAAAATGGCAACTCTCAGTCTCCATGGCAACCATTAGACGATGTATACCTGCTGCCAATACCAATATGAGATTATTACATTTTTTAAGGATTTTTATGCATCTTCACCAGAGGTCAGGTTGATCCTTCATCATCATCATCATTATCTGACTGATGTTTTAAAGGCTACAGGATATTTATTCAGCAGTCAGAAACCTTTCTAGTAAAATACACACATAATACAGCAATAAATAATCAAATACATCCATTTAGGCAGAAAGAACGACGGCGAATCAGAGACACTGCAGATGGAAAAAAGGAGCAACTTCCCACCAAAAAAGTCAAACATTTTCAACTTAATTTAAGAAAAAACATGAAAATTTCTCAGTTTCAAAAGTCAAGAAGTTTTTTCTAAATTTGTGATTTTTTCTTGCAACTTTCTGAGAAGTTTTCTCATAGTTTTTCACTCTGCAGTGACCCTGATACGTAAACCGGTTATTAATATCAGCAGAACTGGTTCATACTCTGGCTCCGGATCTCATCCAAACCCAGGAGGTATTTAGTTGCTCTGAATGTCGTTATTAACAGAGTTTATAGTTTTAGTTTGGTCCATCAGGATATGAAAACGTTCAGATTCAGTCTGCAGGTTTCTGCTGAGTCAGTCACACTCATGTTTTCACGCTGAATAAAGACAGAGTTCTGAATAAGAGCTTCCAGAACCACCAGGTCTCTGAACACCAAGGAACTCTTCCTGAGGAAATACTGCTTACAGTTACTGATAATAACAGGATAAATATCATGAACATAAAGACGCCTCATGCCACGGTCGGCCCGTTGCTGCCATGCGTCACGGCGTCCGCCATGTTGGACCAAACTTTCTAAAGAATCATTCCACAACAATTTCAGACTTTTAAAAGTTGTACATTCTCAACTTTTGAAACTCAGAATTTTCCTTATTTTTTCTAGAAAATTTCTAAGATTTATCGAAAATTTTTGAGTTCTTTTCTCACAAATTTTTGACTTTTGGGGCCTTAGAATTTTTTTTGTTTATTTCACCCAAACCTCAAAATGTTAGAATTTCTTGCAAATTTTCGACTTTTGAAAATCAGAAATTTTAAAGTTTTTTTATAGAAAATTTCAGAAATTAATCTAAAAAAACTTCAGAATTTTTTTTCTGAATAATTTTCAACTTTTTCAGCTTACAAATGTTCTTGTTTTTTCTTCTAGAAAATTTCAGTTATTTTTCTGAAATTAAAATTAATCTAAAACTTTCTCAGTGTTTTGGCAGAACTGTATTTTTTTTGTATCTATCTATACATACAATCATAAATACGTTTCCATTCTTAACGGTCATATCACTGGATCTGGTCAGTAATGCAAAACGTCAGCCATCTTGTTCTACCACTACACGTGCCACATCCAAGATGGCGGCGGTGAGGTAGGATGTATTAATGTCTGCAGTAATCCTCATCCTTCCTGTGACATCATGTTTTGCAGCATGATGTCACAGGAAGGCTTTCTGGTGCTGCTTCTGATGGTGCCTCAGGTTGGACTTGCTGGAAAAGGTTTTCCCGCAGCGCTGGCAGTCGAACGGCTTCTCCTTGGTGTGGATGCGGCGGTGGCAGACGAGCTGCGTGGAGACGCGGAACGCCTTGCCACAGGTCAGGCACTGGTAGCGCCGAGGCTCGGTGTGGATGCGGCGGTGGTTCTTCAGCGCCATCAGGTTGGAGAACTCCTTGCGGCAGACGGTGCAGGAGAAGCTGCCCGTCTTGTGGCTGTTCTTGTGGTTGAGTAGCGATCCGGCGTGGCGGTAGGTGCGGCCACAATGCTCGCACACGTGGCTCTTGTCCTTGCTCTGAGGGTCACCGTCGGTAACACTGCTCTCCGCGGCGTGGCGCTCTGACCCGGCGGCGGCCGACTTCCTGGCGTGAGACGCCATGTGGCTCTGCAGGTGCGCCGCCAGGCAGAAGGTTTTGCCGCATTCGGAGCAGCAATGGCGGTGGATCTGGGCGTGTTGCTGCAGGCCGACGGCGTCGGGAAACGTCTGCAGGCAGAAGCTGCATTGGTGCAGCACTGCGGCGTGGGACTTCTTGTGATTGAGCAGCGATCCGGCGTGGCGGTATGAGCGCCCACACAGATCACACCTGCATCACAAACATTCAGACTGGAAACAGGCGACGCCTCAAACAGAAAATCTCCCATCCAATTAAATCCATTTCATTTAGAGCTGCAGTGTAACTTTTATAAAAAATATGCATTTTTTACATATTAGTTGAAACTGTCACCATGTGCATGAAAAATATACAGAAATGTGTCAGATCTGGGTAGAAACTAGTTACATTTACTTTAGTGACTTTTTTATTCCTAAAAGTACTTTTTACTTTTAGTCAAGTAAAAGTAAAAGGTGCAGTAAAAGTTGCACCTTTTACTTTTACTTGACTAATTTTATTATGAAGTATTTCTACTATTGAGTAAAATTTCTGGATTTTCTCCCCACTGAATGAAAAACAAACCTGTTTTAACCAAACATTCACCACACTCAGACACACATGTGCAATTTTTGTTAAAGTTTCATCAGTTTTTTTATTGAAAGACTAATTTGGAAAAAATTTCTTTTGTCTGATTTTGTTGTTTTTTGTGTTATTTTTATAAATTATTGTAATTTTTGACATAAAATTCCAAACTCTCCACTTAACTTTATATTTTAATCTGTAAGATTTAGTAATTTTAAATATTAAATAATTGATAATTTGATCAGTTCCTCAGTACTTGAGTGAAAACATGTTAAAGTTACTTTATTCTTAGTTCAGTCAGGTTTTAGTTCTTTAGATCTTTTTATCTCTATGGTTTTCACAGTTTCTATGTTTGTGGATAAATATCTCATAAACTCACCTAAAACACTTCTGTCCTGTCTCTTCCTGGATGGCAGGGGGCGCTGTGACCTCCTGACCCCTGAGGCAGCGCTGCCTCCTCAGGCAGGTCTGATCCTGGAAGCTCGGCGCCGGTCCGTGGAGCCGCTGGTGGTTCTGCAGGACGCTAGCGCGGCGGAAGGCCTTCCCGCACGCCGCACACGCGTACTTCCTGTTCCTGTGGATGCGGGCGTGGCCGCGCAACGCCGCGCGGTTGGTGAAGCGCTTGGCACAGACGGTACAGCTGAACTCGCCCGTCTGGTGCGTCCTCTTGTGGTTGAGCAGCGAGCCGGCGTGCCGGTAGCTGCGGGGGCAAAGGTCGCACCTGAACGGCCGCTTCTCTTCCTCGCAGGAGGGCGCCACCTGCTGGTCGGAGGACTTCCTGCACCTGAGGCCAGTCCGGCCTGCGGCAGCATTCTGCCTGAGCGCAGCGCAGACATGCGCCTGCAGTTGCGCTGGGCCCCTGAAGCCTCTGCCGCAGCGCTGGCACAGGAGCCTCTTGGCCAGGTGAATCCTCAGGTGGTTGCTCAAGGCCAGCTGGTTGCAGTAAACGTTGCTGCAGACGCTGCAGGAAAACTCGCCTGTCTGGTGGGACTTCCTGTGGTTGGCCAGACTCCCGGCGTGGCGGTACGTCCGGCCGCACTGGTCGCAGGAGAACGGCCGCTTCTCGCCTTCTGGTGCTGCCGCCTGCCGCCATCTTCCCTCCGGCCGGACAACCTGGACCGGATCGTTCAGATCCTGTGTTCTGGATCGGTTCTGTTTGTGTTTTCTCAGATGGTTTAGCAGCTGCTTCTGGAGCTTGAAGGCTTTTCCACATTCCTGACAGGCAAACCTGCAGAAACAAACACAAAACATCAAGTTCATCACCACAAACCTCAACCTTGCATGTCAAAAACATTGAATAGTTCATTATTTAAAGGGGCAGCGTCATTAAAATAGACTTTGTCTTTCCATCATGTTGTAATGTTAGTGATTTAAAACGTCTCGGTGGACCTAACCCCGAGGCTGCACCTGCACATACATACATCAGTCAGTCAGAAGCAGCCAATCAGGGCCAGGAGGAGGGTCTAAGCGCTGTCAATCACTCTCCTACTAATGCTTACCCCTTGCTCTTTGCAACACTACAACACAGCTACAAATGCTAAGGCTAGTTAGCATGGCCACACATGATAGCAGATAAACAATTTTGTTGTTTTCCCACCTTAACACATTTATCAGCACATACACAAGTGTGATTGACAGAACTAAGACCCGCCTCCTGGCTCTGATTGGTTGTTTTTGTAGATCGCATTAGCAGCTCAGCGAGATCGATCTTTTCTCAGATTATCTGTTTCTGATTATCTGGCAATTTTAACAAATATGGAAAAAATATATTTTATAAAAATCACGTCCTGCAGCTTTAAATGACAATCTATCGCATGCATCACTTTTTTATCTGATTGACTGTCAGAATAATCAATCAATGAATCAATATGTTGTCGTAGCACTGACCTCTTGAGGTCAAAGTGTGACCTCTGGTGGTTCTTCAGCGCCAGCAGGTTGTAGAAGCGTTTCTGGCAGACGGAGCATCTGAACACGCCTGTTTTATGGGACTTTTTGTGGTTGAGCAGCGAGCCGGCGTGGCGATACGACCGACCACACTGATCACAGCGATGCTGGCGCTCCATGCCGCCACCGCCACCGGGCCTCAGTTCCTCCTCGGTGACCTTAACTTCCTGCTTGGCTGCGCAGTCGTGGCTGCTGAGGTGGCTGTAGCTGATGCAGGAGACTCCGCAGCTGCTGCAGATCAGCATCTCCCCTGCCTCTGGTTGTGGGGGGTCGGCGCCCTGCGGAGCGCCGTCGGACCGGGTGTGGCCCCTCAGGTGGCTCCTGAGGGCCACCATGCTGCTGTAGCTGATCCCGCACACTGAGCACTGATAATTATCGTCCTCGTCGGGATCCTCGTCTTCTCCGGCGCTGTTCTCATGGCAACCCTGCTCAAAGTAGTTGAACTCTGTTGTTTCCGGGCTTTGGGCGTCCCTGGGGTCAAAGGTTAAGCTGCAGGGCCGGTCAGCAGGTGTGTGTTGGTGAAGCAGGATGCAGCTGTGGGATTTGACCCCGGCTACGTCTGCAAACGTCTCGCCGCAGTCCGCACACATGTGCGTCGCCATGGCAACCTGGGAGCAGAAACCCTGAGTGGAGTACGTTTCGTTGGCGGCCATGTTTTCCTGATCTGATCCAAACCCGGTCTGGTTCTGCTGGCTCACAGGCTCCGGGCAGAGCCAGCTGTGCTCTGCGGGCGGCAGGGAAGATGGCCGCCGCGGTCGGTGGAGGCGCAGATGGCTCCTGAGGGCGGCCAGGTGGGGGTACTGCTTCCTGCAGACGGCGCAGCGGAACGCGCCCACCTGGTGGGAGCGCCGGTGGTTGATGAGGCTCCCGGAGTGACGGTAGCTCTTCCCACAGGTGTGACACCTGAAGGGTCTCTCATCCGGATCCGGAGCGGACGTTTCTTCTTCTACAGCGCTCTGTGATGCGCTGATTACCGCGGTGTCTGTTGCATCCGGACCGTCAAACCCACTCAGATCAAAGTTCTGTAGAACCTCTGCAGCAGACGGACTGAAGCCGGACCCCGGCAGGGAAACATCGGGCTCAGGCGAAGACCTGTGCAGCCGGATGTGCTCCTGGAATTCCCTATTTCCAGGAAAAAACACTTGGCACAGGAGGCAGAAATTCTCTGGAGTGTCCCGTTTAGGGTTCTGGAACAGGTCCAGCTCTGACCCGGTAGCTGCGCTCTGATCCATCTCGCCTCGCGTCCGGTGGGACCTCTGGTGGCTGTAGAGGGCGGCCATGTTGCCACACAGCTTAAAGCAGACGGTGCATTCAAACACGCCCAGCTGGTGGCTCTTCTTGTGATTGGTCAGGCTGCGCTGGTGGATGTAGGACTTCCCACACTGGTCGCAGTGAAAGGGTCTCTTTGGCGCCACGTTGCAGCTGGAGCGCTGCAACGTGGCGATGTCTGCATCCTCGTTACGTTCAGGCTGCTGGTCGCATTCGCTGCCTTGTGTGGATCTGCAGGGCAGATGAACCGTCTGGTGCGTCTGCAGCTGCGCCGCCAGACGAAAACATTTCCCACAGTCGGCACAGGAGTACTTCCTAAGTGAGGCGTGGCTGCGCAGGTGGTTCTTCATGGCCGAGGCGTTCCAGTTTTCTTTCCCACAGATGGAGCACAGGAACGAACCCACTTCATGAGTCCGTCTGTGATTGGTCAGGCTGCCGGCGTGTCTGTAGCCACGCCCACATTCGTTGCATTTGAATTTGTGGTCATCCTCTAGTGGATGATGAGCATCCATGCGCTGCAGCAGGCTGGACATGTTGGGACACCGACTGCATTAAGAAATCCCAGTCCTGCCTGTGACACCGTAACCCAGCACGCAACCGTCGCATTAGTTCTGCTATTTATTTCTTGTGACAGGAATCCAGATCTTGTTGCAGGATCCAGGAACCATTTCACAGGACACCGCGAGAAGAAACCTGGAAAAGAGAGTTGGATGATTACTGACCAACAGAAGAAACAAAATCTGACAAGTACTAAAATGAGAAACTGTTTACAGTGAACCCTCGTTTTTCTTTTTGGAACGTA
This sequence comes from Brachyrhaphis roseni, assembly GCA_903066815.1. Classification (NCBI taxonomy): domain Eukaryota; kingdom Metazoa; phylum Chordata; class Actinopteri; order Cyprinodontiformes; family Poeciliidae; genus Brachyrhaphis; species Brachyrhaphis roseni. Next base: position 12,932 of record CAEFZY010056177.1, read on the forward strand.
ACCCCTGCAATAGGCAAAATCCGTGAAGGAGTAACCTTAGTTTTTTTTTTTTTTATAATTATTATACAATGAAATACTCCATAATACGTGGAAACCAAAGAATAAAACCTTTTTACAGGCCCAAGCATTTGTTCAACAAATAAAAGTACCGTATAAACTTTATTTTATTTTTTACAAATAACTACTGTACTGTAAAATAATAATTTTAATCATCAATACGAACTGAAATTGTGGAGATCAGCTCCGCTCCACCGCGACCCGAGTCATTGCACTAGAACGAAAAAATGAAAAATGATTATGATAAAAAATACAAAGTACAGCAGGACAAATAGTGACTCAGGTTATTTCACTGCTCTTCTGACTGAGCCGCTGCATCCTGACTCTGTAGCGGTTTGTTCTTCTAAAGGTGCAGGTGGGTTTTATCAAGAGACGGACAGAGTTATCGGTTGTTGTTGTCGCTCTTTTTTCTTCTGGGCAAAAAGATTCTTATAAACAGACATGCCACCATCG
>CAEFZY010056182.1:0-19139 GCA_903066815.1 Brachyrhaphis roseni
TTCACCTTCAAAGAAACTTTCCAAAGACATCTGATTGTTTCTGACTCATGTTGCTGCTTGTGGCTCAATGTTGGAGCACAAGACGTAACTGAGAGAATCTGGTTAAAGGATTTTCAAAATGAAAGCTTCTCCAGACTCAAATAATACATAAAAGGGAAATATTTAATTATTTCTTAGCAGCCCAGTACTGGTCCGCGGCCCGTGGGTTGGGGACCACTGCCGTAGAGACTCAAAGGAGTTTCTTGTTCTCTTTATTGACATTACCTCCTGCTGAGCAAAACATGGAGCTTCAGTCATCACTGCTTTTATTTATTTTTTTCCCCGAAGAGTTTTTGCGGCACCGGTGGTTTGCATTTTTTTGTGATAGTAGGCTGACAGGAAGGAGGGCGAGGAGAGGGGGGAAGACATTTGGCAAAGGTCGCCAGGACCGGGAGTTGAGCCATCGACGTCCGCGTTGAGGACTAAGGCCTCCAAACGTGGGGTGTGCTAACCCCCTGCGCCACCACAGCACGCCCCAGTCATCACTGTTTTTAATTGATGTCGGCTTCTTTCTCTTTGGGTCACCAGCTGTTTGTGTCTACTTCCAGAAACCTGCCTTTCGGTTCTATTTAAGCTGTTTTTTGTTTTTTTTTGGCAGCATACGTTTTCATTCCCTCTCACTTTCCAACTCTCAGAACCACCCACTCATACCAATTCCTCAGCATTTTCTTATTCACACATTTACTCCCACATCTTTTAGTCCAGACACTGCGGGGACTTTTGGAGCAGGAAACACTTGGTCGTGGGCAGATATCCCCCTAAACAAGTCGCTGCGTTTTGCGGCTCATTTTTGGCTTGTAAAACATTTTAGACGCGAGAGCTGATATCACATCTCTCCCAGTAACATATGCGAACATTTTAATTAAAAATCCTCACAGCTTTTAATGTATCTTTCACAATCGAGTCAGGTAACAACTTCAGCTTTGATGGCGTTAGCCGCCAATTTTTAATCATACACACCCATCTGACTTTCCTCTATGTTTTAGAGGATAACACTTTTCCTCTTAATGCAAAAAAAAAAAATTTACTTAATTAATTACTTAAACAGTTTGTTAATGAGATCAAGTTTTGCCAAAGGTCTTTTATTCAGTCTTCCAGGTAAAATCACCTGATATCATAGAAAAGAGAGAACATTGTGTCATGTTTGGCTTTCACATGAGAGATGATACCCATAAAATCACAAAAATAGATTTATCAGTTTGATGTTTGATCCTCTAAGCTTTAATTTAATTTGTTTTAATTGACTAACACATCATTTTCTGTTCTGACTCGTTTCATCTGATGCCTTAATGCAGAGAGCATCTAAAACTTAAGATGAACCAATGAAATGTGCCGATGACTAAAACTGTCTGATTTTCATATTGTCCTGTAATCTTCTTGTGGGAATATTTTATCCAGTGGTTGCGCACAGAGGAGCCGATGGGTTGCATCAACCAGATATGAAAGCTGCAACAGAAGGAAGAAGAAGACTCAAAGGAAGCCATGTTTTGTTACAGTGAGGTGCTTAAAATGAAGCAAAAGAGAATCTCCTAAATAAGAGACACTACAGCAAAACCCTGGAGGGATGAATGTGTTTGATCCTTCTGAGGTTTTCACTTCCATTAAGCTCTGAACATTCAACATTTGGAAACGTTGGCAGCCCTGATGATTTTCTAAAATCATCAGAAAAGACTGATGATTTTAGTAATCTGCACAAAGAATGCTGCTTATAGGTATTAAGGCTGACCACATTTATTGTGGTAATTAATTATAGGAAAATGTTCTAAAGTGTTTAAAATGTCAGCTTGCAGCCTTTGCAGTTTTAAAACCTGTCTTGGTTTTGATGTGTGCATGTATACTGGGACTAAGGATGAGACAAGCAGTGTGACTTACATTATTTTTAAGGCAACATTGGCTGTTCTGTTTACTTTTTAACCTCTAGATTTAGTGTCAAGAGTAAGTGACATCTCTATATATGTATATATACAGTCCTGAAAAATATTAAGAAATCACTTAAAATGATCAGTTTCTCTGGTTTTGCTTTTTACAGTTATATGTTTGAGTAAAATGAACATTATTCTTTTATTCTATGAACTACTGACAACATGTCTCCGAAATTTCAAGCAAAAGTTTTTTATTTATATGCAGAAAATGTGAAATGGTCAAAATAACAAAAAAGCTGCAGAGCCGCAGACATCAAATATTGCAAATAAAACAAGTTGATATTCATTTAGAAACAACAATATTAATGTTTGAACTCTGGAAGAGTTCAGAAATCAATATTTGGTGGAAGAACCAGCAGGTTTTCAGTGCAGTGGGCTCTTAATTTTTTCCAGAGCTGTATTAATATAGATATATCAGAGTAGGAAGTTCTTAAAGGTTCTTGAAATTGCGTTTGAAACGCAATTTCAAACAATTGAAATTGCAAAGTCAAAGTTTGATATATACAGCATTTTTATAACAACTGGAGGTAAAATAATAAATTGATTGTGCTGTAAAAAGGCGCTTAGTGCCTGGAATATACATGACACCGCCTCTTTAATGATGTGAACATTATGATTATAAATGGTCGCATTATTTGCTTTGCATTGTAACTGTTCAGGCTAAATATCAAATTAAATGTGAATAAAAATTTAACAGCTGCGTGCTGACTTGAACGCCACTCTAAGCCGCACTGTGATCTGTAACATTACACTGCGAAACAAATTATATCCAGATTAAACGGCACAGCCACTATTTATTGATCGTATCGTTTGAAGTGCCTCTCTGACCTTTCCTTTATCTGCTGAAGGTCAGAGACAGTGTGACACCAGAGCGGCTGCTGCCTGCCCCTTCCTCTGCCCCACAAACTCCTTCTGCTCCCACTCATTCGTAAATCATGGTTTTAATCCAAGAATTAAAAATAAAGTGTTCCATATTGAGGGTGGCAGGAGTTCAGTAATGGGCCTGACACAGTGTGGGTTTAGATAAAGCCTGGTGCTTTTCAGGCAGGCAGATTTGTTTCATGGAGTCCATGAGCGAACAAGCCTCATTAGATTTGTTCATTAGCCTCTAACTGTGCTTGTCACCATCAAATAGCTTGAGCAGAGATCATACGCATCCACAGTCATTTGGGAATAGCTCTAAACTCCCCTAGTGTGTTTTCTGAGATAAGCATCCTAGTTCTGTGTGTGATCGAGTTTTTTTTTTTTTTTTTTGAAGTAGATGGACCAGTACCTCTTATTAGAAATTATTTACAACAGCATAAAGTTATGGTACAGAATGATTTGATACATAAACTTTTATTGTTGATTTTAATCCACTTGGTTTGACCAAATTAAAAGATAAAGCCAATGAACAGCCTCTGATTTAAAAAATCTCACAATAATCAAACGGGGAATCAATAGGTAACTTTCAGGCAGGTGGTCGTGTTTTCGCTTAAATCAGGGACGTTACAGGGTGAAGCCAGTTGATGTCATTTTCAGACGTTATGAGGTTTCAGCTATTTATTTAGAATCATAGATCAGTTAGAAATGTCCTTCTGCTCTCCTAAATCTTTCTAAAATGTTAGTTGTGAAAACATCTTGAAAATATCAGTTGATTTTAATTAAAATACCTACATGATGGATATCAACAAATGGAAACCAAACTCACTTTCTTTTTTTCAATTTCAGAGTATAAAAAATATTTTGTTCATTTTTCAGGTTCAAAAATGATTTTAATTTAATTTCAACTTTACCAAAGCACTCAATAGACTCTTTTCATTTTTATTACAAAACAAATGAACAAAATAATGCAAACAAATATACAGAACAAAACCATAATAATAATAATAATAATAATAATAATAATAATAATAATAATAATAATAATATAATAACTTGCAGCATATGTTTAAACTGCAGCCAGATGATGCTTTGACTACAGGTTTAAATATTTTTTTTATTTATTTTGCAGCACCTCGTATTTATTCTGGGTTTGTATTGCGATTAGTTTTTGGGATTTTTGTCAGTTCCATTGTTCCATACTTGGTTGCCTATTTTGTGTTCTCAAAGGGTTGCAGTCTTGCATACTGCAGGTGTTTACTGTGTTTGGGTAATCAAATGAATGAATCATTAGTGCGTCCCTGCAGAACTTGATTTTACTTAAAAGATGCTAAAAGACCAGCAGCTGATGGAGCTGAAACACATTGAACACACTCAGGAAAACAACCTGGTGGAACAAAGACTAGGACTTTACAGGAACCATTCACCCAGGAGACCTGAGTCATCATGAGCCACAAGTTGGTTTCATGCATGTTGAGAATAATGAAGCTATGAAAATGATATCAGCACCGCAAGATCTAACTCTTGACTTTAATTTCTTTGAAATGTTCCTCAGTTTGCCAGCAGGTGGCAATGTTCCCTCTGATAGACTCTCCATATGAACTATGAATCATTCACACTTACAGCTCTGAACAAGCTGACAAAAAGGTTAATCCAATCAAAATATCAATTGTTTCCACATTGACGAGCTCAGACATGACTCATTATAAGATATACTCATATTATGTGGCTGATTAGAACTTGTAAGACAGTGGTCCCCAAACCCCGGGCCGCGGCCCGGTACCGGTCCGTGGACCAATTAGTACCGGGCCGCGCAAGAAATAATTAAATATTTCCGCTTTATGTGTTATTTGAGTCTGGAGAAGCTTTTATTTTTGAAAATCCTTTAACAGGATTCTCTCGGTTACATCTTGCGCCACCGGTAGGTGATTCCCACATATCAAGCTGCTCAGCATGGTATGGTGACCGGATGTTAATGAGGCAATGAAGCTTCAAACTGCTTCACCACATAGAGACCAAACACCCTGAGCATCAGCAACACTTCAGGTGTCATTGTCTCTCATCACTCCCTGATGGGAGAAACGAGCTCAGGGCTCCATTAGTCGTTATCGTGAGTTAAAATTTTCATGAAAGTAAAATGTTCGTTTTAGTGGCACATCTCTATCTTATTTTGAAGGGATATGTAAATGTTACCATAGCGACCAGAGTCAGAGACAAGATGAGAGGAGTGGCGCTTGTGAATCTTAAGTTTGGTTCACACGGCACGATTTAAGGATTGTTGGCTGAATTTCCAAACCTCTGTGACCACAGAGTCGATAAAAGTCCAACAGGTTCGGTCGATTCGTGTGTCCAGGAGCAACACACCACAAGAACCGATTTCAGAAGAAAATCCAGTAAAACCCCCAACATACCATAAATTGAGTGAATTTAGAATAATCAAACATGGATGACGATGTAGAAACAGTAGTGATAGTTAATGGACTCATTTTAAGCACCACACCACACACTGCAGGACGTTGTAAGATTGTCGTAAAGAGAAAATCGGGGCAACAAAAAAAATAATAAAAAAAAATAAAAAGGCTTTAGCGGGAGCACCAACATGCACCTTACTCTAGAACATAATTATCTGATGGTTCCACGTGAGGATGTCACTCCAATGTCACTCAGTCCCTTTGAGGTCGGGGGATTGACCCTTAATTTAGGACGGGGATGGGGAAAGTGATGTAACAGAGTTACAAATGTGCTTGTTTTAATTATTACTTCTAATTCATTTTATTTGAGAATTTGTGAATTTTATCTTATTCAGTCATTTTTATTTGTTGTTTTTGCCTGCGGGGTTTGCCTTTCTGCACTCTGCCTCGTTTGTGTCTCCTGGGCTTCCGTAGTTCGCTCCAGCCCTCATATCTCCTCCGCTTCCCGCTTTTCCCTCACAGCGTCGTTCGCGCTGCTGCGGGTAAGTTAGAGGAAAGTTTGCTGCTGCGTTATAAGTTTGTTTTCTGTACGGTTGTTGTTGTTCATTTTGAGGTCTCTACCATATGTTGTTTATTATTGTTTGTTAGTGTGTTATTTTGCAGTTTTGACCGTCATTGTGGGTTTTTATAAGCAGTTTTATTGTAATCTCCTTTTTTAAATTTTGGCGCGAACAGCCGTTGCTAGTCCAGCACAACTCGGTTGAACATTATTTTTATTTTCACATTTAGGGCTGGAGTGCAGGGAGAGGGAGTTGAAGAGGAGGTTGATTTGTTCTTACTCTTCTCCCCCAGGTATGTGTTTTTATTTTAAGTTATACTTTTTATCTCTGTTTATTGAACTCTGTCCCGCTGTATTGTGTTGTTGTGGCCACCAGGTGGCGTTTTTCTCCTCTTGTTTTTAGTTTATGATTTTTGTGAGGAGATTTTTTTTTGTTTACTTTTGTTGAATGTGGAAAGAAAATGTTAGTAGACAGCATTGTTCTGCATTGCTGTGTGGCTGGAGTGCAGAAAGAGGGAGTTGAAGAGGAGGTTGATTTGTTTTTACTCTTCTCCCCAGAATAAAAAAATCACATTGAAACCTGGCTGAATGACCTCTGAAATTCGTAAATGCCACCCGTTACAGTGGCACTGATTGGAAAACATATAAGAATTTTGACAATATTGTCATTTTTGTAATATTGATTTGACCAATTGAGGACATGGGAAGCATCTTTAATCTATAAAAGCTAACAGACATTCCTACCTGGAATAGATTATTTATCTCTCATGCTATGTTGTATGATGATAAATCTATATCTGAAAAGTTGTTGGCATTATTATCTCAGCTGATGGATTCATGTAAGCCACAACAGCCAAACAAAAAGGACAAAACATGAAAGAAAACAGAAAGTTAAAATAATAGCAAATATTGCAAATGTGATTAGGAGTACATTTCTAATACATTCCAGACGCAAAAAGGTTTTTAAATCTCTCTTTATTCAAGCTTCACAATTCAAATAAAGATCACAAACTAGGTTTGAAATATTCTGCTATTGGAATAGTAGAATATTCTAGTCCAGGTTTGAAGTGTTGATGTTCGGTTTGTTTTTAAAGCAGAACAGATGATTTCTTAACATTTATATGTTAAGCTTAATTTCCATGATTATTACTATTCACCAAATTTTACTTGAGTGTCATTACAAAAAGGTGACGTGAAACATAATTAAATTCAAAGCATGATTTATTTTGGAGAGAGGAAGTCTTTTATTTTGAAAAATACTTGAATATTGACAGGATCTAGTTTTGTCTTTTGCCACTATCTGGCCTTCTGTTGATTTAGGTTGCTTGGTTACGAACAGCCGGGCTGCACAGTGGCGCAGTTGGTAGCACTGTTGCCTTGCAGCAAGAAGGTTCTGGGTTCGATTCCCGGCCCGGAGTTTGCGTGTTCTCCCTGTGCATGCGTGGGTTCTCTCCGGGTACTCCGGCTTCCTCCCACAGTCCAAAAACATAACTGTCAGGTTAATTGGTCTTTCTAAATTGTCCCTAGGTGTGAGTGTGTGTGTATGGTTGTTTGTCTCTATGTTGCCTTGCGACAGACTGGCAACCTGTCCAGGGTGTACCCCGCCTCTCGCCCGGAACGTAGCTGGAGATAGGCACCAGCACCTCCTGACCCCATTCGGGACAAGGGTGCACAGAAAATGGATGGATGGATGGATGGGTTACGAACAGCCGTTGCCATTATTCGGCTAATGTATTGTTCAATAAAAATCTGAACAGAAAATGTTCAGTACCATATTTTCCGGACTATAAGTCGCTCCGGACTACAAGTCACACCAGCCATAAAATGCATAATAAAGAAGAAAAATACACATATAAGTTGCATTTTTGAGGGAAATTTATTTGATAAAATCTAACACCAAGAACAGACATGTCATCTTGAAAGGCAATAAAAATATAATAGAGGCAACAACAGGCTGAATAATTGTACGGTATGCTAACTTTACATGACACATAAACAACGAACTCAGAACGTGCCTGGTATGTTAACATTAAGAGTTATTCAGATAACTATAGCATAAAGAACATGCTAACTATTTTACCAAACCATCCGTGTAACTCCAAATCACTAAACGCAATGAAATCTTCTATTTTGTAGTTACATCTTAATAAAAAGTCTAGGCCACCCAAGGATTTAAAGACTTGTGTAGGAATTCAATGCCACATTGAATTAGGATTTTTCAAATATCTTTGGATCCACCTAACTTTGACTGTAGAATGTAGGGTATTAAAATCCAGAACATTGAAACCACCAGAACTTAGTTTATTGATTATAACATTCTTCCTTATAAGATGGGGCTTTTTTTCCAAATTAAATCAAAGAGTATTTGATCAATTTTAGATCTATCTAACTGATGTTGCTTTGTGTCATAGATTCTATGACATCAGCTCTGAAACCTCTTAAATACTTTGTTACTTGTCTTCTAGAGCCAGATGTGCAGAGCCCAACAGATTTACAGTGAATAGTAGATTCTTAACTGTGAGACAGAAATGCAAAATGGATTTCCGACAACTACCCAAGAGGCTCTTCCCTTCGATAACAACAAACACAATATTACCAAACAAAAATCTGAACCTCCCTTTCAAAATTCAAGGACGGGCTGGTTCTTTAGGCACCATTCTTTCAAGCTTTGTAAAATTTTCAATGGATGAAGGAAAAGTGACAGAAAGAGCCATGAGAAGAGAAAAACAGAAGAAGAGCGTTAGTGAATCAGAATACACCAAGAGAGGGAGAAAAAGGTTACATTTCAAGAAAAATGTAATAATGTGCCCTACGAAAATCTTCAGGAGGAGATGAAGAGAAGAGAAGCTGCAAAAGACACTTTAGAGGAGGGAAAATTTCATAAAGAAATTGCTAAGCAGAAGTCTGGCCAAAAGTTACAGGACAAACAGAAGAGAGAAAAGAAAGTAGTGATGCAAAAGTATTTCACCGATGCACGGATTGGACTGGTTGATTAGAAACTGCAGAACAAGGAAAAGGTCCCATCTCAGGAAGAATGTCAGAAGATTGTTTATGATAATCTGGACACCATTAAGAGGAAAGAAGCTGACAACTTCGTTGTTTTGGAGGAAAAGCATTCTAAAGAGAGAGCTAAGCAGCGGTTAGGACAAAAGTTACAAGAGGAACAGGAGAGGGAAAAGAAAGCAAATTTAAAAAAGTCTTTAACTGACACCTGATGCACAAATTCAATACAAACAACAGAAGAGGGAGGAAAAAGCTAAAATTGAAAGGCAACATAATGGCTGCAATAATGGAGGCGGATAAACTGCAGCAAATTGATGACGTTGAGATGAGGAGAAAGAAGAAAGAGAAAGACCGGAAATTTTTCAGACAGGATGAGACGAAGCCAAACACAGAAGAGCAAAAGAAGACTGTGGATGAAAATTTGGAAGAAATATTAAAGAAAGAAGCTGCTTACGACTCTGTTATAGAAAAAGATCTTTGTAATAATATGGCCAAGCAGCTAGTCAAAATGTTGCATGAAGCACCTCAACAGAAGAAAACACCAAAGCAAAAACCTTTGACGGATCAATTGGCTGCACGACATAAAGAAAAACAAAAAAGAAGAGAGAAATGGACAGAGCTAATAGGCAAGGGGTGCTTCCAGGTTATAAAAAAATGACCAACTGTCACGTTTAAAGAAGCAGGAAGCTAACAAAAGGGATTTAATGGAAGATAAGTCATTGAGAGAAATGAAACATCGGGAAGTTGCAGAGCAAAAACGAGAAACACTGCAGAAAGAGAAAAGAGCTGCAGCTGTCAAGTCTCTGACTGATACATGGGATACCCAGATTGATCGTAAACAGTAAGAGAAAAAGGAACTTCGTGAGATCGAAAGGAAAGACATGCTTTCCTTAATTGAATTTGAAAGAGTTTGTGGAGGTGAAAATAGTAAAGTAACCCAGTTTAATAAACACAAACAGCCTGTTTTTCAGAAAGTTCAGGAGACTCTGCCAGCAGCAGGACCAGGAAGAAGAACTGAGAATCATGACGATCCAAAAACCAGCAACGTTTGCAGACTTTCACTGAGTCGTCAGCAAGTTATCAATGCCAAGCCTTCCAGACTTCCCTCTCTGAACTACAACCCTGTGCACCTACCTTTGATCTGTAAAATCACAAAACTGCCATCTATTCCCAGTTCCAAATGAATGACTGTGTTTCTCAGCTGGCCAAGGAATGTGATGGGAATCTTATCATTTACATAACATCATTGTAAGATTGTCAGTTAGCTACGGCAGACATATAAGGCCTTATTTTTGAAGATTTTATGAGGTTTGACACCTTCATTGGAGGTTTGAGGATGTCTGAATAATTTTCTAAGCATCATTAGTATGCTAGCAATGGCTACTCCATCTGCTGCTGGACTATTAATGATGCTTAGAAAATTATTCAGACATCCTCAAACCTCCAATGAAGGACGGAGTAGCCATTGCTAGCATACTGTTGCCTGTGCACTGGAAGTGGTCTATGTGGTGAAGAAATGCCTAAGTGCTAAAACCGCAGTCTGTAGCATATATGCTATTAGTAATTTTAACAATAGGTCTTCTCTGGGTGCTCCAGTTTTCCTACAAAAATGGTAGATATGTACATAGATAGATAGATTGGTAACTAGATGTCTCTAATTTTCTTTATTAGTAAAATTAAGTAATCCTACTTTAAATATAAGTTTTCTCCGGGTGCTGCGGTTTCTCTACAAACACAAATGACAGACAGACATATAAATATTGTCTGTAATCTTCTCTATTATTAAAATGAAGTAAACCTATGTTTTATATAAGTTCTCTCAAGCTGCTCCGGTGTATCTATAAACATGATACTACATAGGTTAGCTAGTTATAACTAGATAGGTCTATCAATAGGTAGGCAGGAAGATAGAAAAAGCTATCAGTAACACTTTATTTGACTGGCTGTGCATAAGACTGGCAGCGTCTTTCTCATCTCTCCACTGGAGAGATGAGGTACTTTCATTTTTATTGCATTTGAACCTTTTTGATATTATTTTAGCATTTTGTGTCAAAATTTAGTCATGTTATGTCATGTTAAACATGGCATGTCATGTTATGTAATGTTTAACCTGTTTCCTTTCGACAACAGTTGTTACAACAGTGACGACTGTTGTCACTTCATGACAACAGTCGTAAACATTCATAGACTACTTCATGTTCATGACAGATGTTATGTCATGTTTATGACATAACATCTCTCCAGTCTAGAACGGTTTCACACTGGCTAAGCAGAAGTTTGCCCAAATGTTACTTGATTTTGATTCAATAGGCCACATGACGTGGAAGCTATTGAAGAAAAAAATATACTTTTTAATATTATAATTATTAAAAATATTGAGTATGACTTAAAAACTCACTAGAGAACAGTGCATCAAATGTAACAGCAAGAATTTTGTGTCAGTTGATCGCTCGACTGCTTCAGTTCAAAATAATAATATATTGTAAAAACCAGGTCATTCAGGAAGGTCTAAACTAAATATTTTTCCTCACCTAATAAATTTATTCTATTAAAATTTTCACCAAAGCTTATTGATAAATATGACAAACACTGCAGAAGGAAAAGAAGACAATATTTAATAAAATTAAATTAATATTCTACAGATGGGTTTTCAGAAGAGCTATTGTGTTACTGTCAATTAGCTTCACTGACATTTTTTAACTTTTATGTATATTTAAAGTTAGAGTAATACTAAAATAAGTAATCTGGATATTTAGGGACATAATTAATTTTTATTTCAGAAAAACTGGAGAATCATTCTTTGAGGGTTTTATTACAGAAGTATATGATGATTCAACTTAAAATTGGTTTAACACTGGAGAGTTAGAAATGAGTAATTATGGAACAGCTTCTGTAAGCTGACAGAAAGCTTTGGACTCAGCAGCCTTGAAAACATCAACTTCCTTTTGTGGGTTGTATATTTAAAAAGGGCCAAACAAATACAATAAGATCTGATAATGGGACCCATTTTAAGAACCAAGGACCTGCAGCAGATGGAGACAGTACTGGGTTGAAGCTTCAAATGCTTGTTGCTTTGTCTGTCACCCACTGAAATGCATGGATTGAACAATAAAGAAAGAATAAATTGGAGCATCAATTGGTGAATCTGTGCACAGATAAAAATTGATTAAACTTGGGTTAAGGCTTCTTTATCTCTTGCTTTAATGGCCATCAGGAGCTCTGTTAACCAGATCACAAGTTTCACTCCCAATGAGCTCTAGACAGGATGACCAGTGACCGGACCAAACTGCCTGGACTGACAGATGACATACACAACTTGACAGACTTTGGTTCCAGCATTCGCCGACCAGCTGAGGGCCCACACCGCCATGGAGGAACCACCTGCACCCCAGGTCAAGTGGGTGTGGCTCAAGGTCATAAAGAGGAAGTGGTCTGACCCTCGCTTCACAGCCTCTGAAGCGAGGCTTCAGAGGCTTCACGACTTGGTGACGTTCCTCCCACCAAGTCGTGGGAGGAACGTCACACGCGGTGACTGAAGGGGAAAGGAGAGACCTGGTTCCACTGGAGCCAGAGCACAGCAGCCAAGGAGCCACAACGTGCACTACAGAGTGTCCAGGGGGATCTCCGGTCCCAGCCCGGCGTGTAGCTGGATTTCTGGCCCCAACACACTGTGTCCTTGGATTCAGGTTCCCAAAGTCACCTGATCCAGAGGCCATAATAAACCCTGTTCCGGTGACCCACATGCGCTCAGGTAGATCACCTGAGTTGTAAAATCAATAAGGGGGTAACGTCTTTTGAGGTCCACTGCTAGTAGAACACGTCTTCTTTTTTCTATGTTCTTAAACTCACCGGAAATCCAGAGGCTCAGTGAGCAACCAACACTCAGCTTATAAAACCCTGCAAGGAATTTGGATTTACTGCGAGTGGATCATCTTTGTCGTTTTCTCTTTTTGCAAACTTTTGTTTTTTCATTTGCGAACTACCAACGAACTCACATTTCTGTTTTGAGGAGTATCAGAGACACAAACTGAAAAACGTGAAAAAAAAAATTGTACACAAAACAATTTGTAATTAATCATCTTTCTTTTACAGGGACTGTTGGTTCAGGGTATAACTTGTTTTAATCAAATTTTTTAGAGGTATTGCTGACAGTTGGTGACCAACGTGACAGTTGGTGACATGATCAATCACCACCTGTCATGATTGACAGTTGGTCATGATCATGGTCAATCATGATCATGATCAATCATGATCATGATCAATCATATAATCATGATCAATCATATAAGTTATGGTGGCTTTTGGTTTAAGGTAAAATAAGCCTGTCTCTTCATCACAAGAAATGACATTACAACTGATTTTTGATTAGAGATAATTTACTGGCTTTTCATCCTATTTATCATATTACACAGGCCTTTTGTCATTAAGTATAATGTGCCTAGGTTAGCTGTTTATTTATTGATGCGTTTTTGGGCAATTATTTGTGTTGCATTTTTGCTCGCTCATTACATTAGGACTGTCTGGTCAAATTTAACTTTAAAAAGGAGGACAATGGGCATGCTGTGGTGGCGTAGGGGATAGCACTACCCACATTTGGAGGCCTTGAGTACTCGACGCGGCCGTCGTGGGTTTGACTCCCAGACCCGACGATATTTGCCGCATGTCTTTCCCCCTTCCTGTCAGCCTACTGTCGAATAAGGGACACTAGAGCCCGCAAAAAGACCCCTGTGGGGGAAAAAAAAGGAGGACAATAACAAATTTTAAGCATGATCTGCAGGACTTTTCTTTGTAGAGTTTCCTTCTAGGGATTCATTTCTTTACGCATTTTAATCATTAATGTTTTTTCTTACAAGAAATGAGTGTGGACTAGATACTTTTGAACATGTATTTCAAAAGTATCTAGCCCACACTCCTGATGTTTTTATGTTTGATTTTGTGTCTTTTATTAGCAATGATCAAGCTGGCCCCAACAGGTAACACAGTTATCTAACGTGTAAATGCCCTATTGGTTCCTTGCCTTAGTATTTCTTTAGCTGCCATTTAGAGAAATCTTAATTTCTGGATATTATTGGTACATGTTGATGTTGCTGTGTATTTGCTCACTAAGGTAATCATTGAGGAGGGAAGCGGTAGCCCCCAGCTCCATCTCCTGATTAGAAGCTGCCAATAAATGTCAAGGGAGAATAGTTTGACCAACGGGCAATGGAGCTGGTGGGAACTCCGCAGTGAGAATCCCAAAGCAGAAGGTCTAATTCTCCAGATAAAAGATCTTGTCTTTGATTACAGGCTGGTAGCCTCTCTGTACTATGTGTTGGAATTCAGACCATTTGTATAGGTGATCTCTTTTGAGAGATCTAAAGGAGGAATGTTGGAAATATTAGTTTCATTATGCTAGTTTTAATGATGATTAATTTTAATGCATGTTGAAATATTAAACGGATCCTGATTGTTTTGAGTTTCCTCAGTTTAGGTTAGATTTAGACTCAGTTTAATCAATATATAACTTAATCAGTAGAACATTTTTCTTAGATATAATGAGCACGATTTGATTCAAATTAGTCTAATCAGTAGTTTTTTATATTAGATCACATTCTTAAGAGTGTAGAAGTCAAATATTCATTTGGAAATTGTTTTAGTTCATTATAACTAAGGAAGCTGAAAACTAATCAGAAAATATTGAGTGTAACAGATGTTTTGGTATTGAAATTGCTCATGTCTGTTTTTATAAGGGTTTGAAGATATATGAAACGTGCTAATTTTAATGATCAATATCTGCTGTTTGATGCCCTGGGCCAGAGGTCAGGAGAGCTCTGTGCGGTTCAGGAACCAGTTTGAGGCAGTTTAAAGTGAGAAACACAGATAGCTGATAAACTTTGGTCCCGCTTTCTTGAGTTTTCTGTATGAAATGAACACATCTATTTTTCGTACCCTGGTGAAGTGCGCAGGGAGGATAGCTTTGACAACGATGAATTCATCCCTTGGTCTTGGTAACACCTGCCTGGTCCCTGGCTACAAACAGCAACACGTCATTCCGGGCTGTTTGAGTCCACCTCTAAACTACGTTAGAACGCATCAGACAGTAGAAACACGCCTTGGTATAAAAGTGATTGAGCTAAAACAATTGGTCAGATCACTATGGCAGTTAACTGTCTTAACTGCCACACAGTGTCTCCGAAGGCACGTCTTCGTATTTTTGTACTTTTCTAAGGTAATTAATTTCTTCTTGTGGCTTTGGTTTCTGATGATTATGTTGAGCTGTTGGTGTGATTTTATGCACTTGATTGTTTGATTAAAATTCTGGATGATTGTGAAGTTGAACAGTGATTGTTGTCTTTATGGTTTCACTTTTACAAACTGCATCAACGGACCTGGAGAGACAAGATGACAACCAGCAACAGGTAGAAAATATCTCGTTTCTCAACACTGAATAAACATAACCACATATGATAAACTAATATAAAAATGACCTTTACGTATAGTAATAAACATTTTCACATATCATCTCCGATGTCCACCGGACTCTCAGTTGCCTTGTCAACTGTTTGGGATTCCCTCCGTGATTCCGTCACAGCGCTTTCTGATTGGCTACCTGTCACATTCAACAGGCTGAGTTCTCCCTCCCAGTCAGTGAAAACCCCACAGCAGGGGTGCTCAAGTCCAGTCCTCGAGAGCTACCACCCTGCAACTTTCAGATGCACCCCTGCTCCAACACACCTGAATTAAATAAATGGCTCGTTACCAGGCCTGTTCAGAGCTGATCCCTGTCTGTTGGAGTAAGCCTGCATCTAAAAGTTGCAGGACGATAGATCTCGAGGACTGAACTTGAGCACCCCTGCCCCACAGGCTGCGATAATATATATTAAATATATTCTTTAAGAATAAAGTATAGAGGCTCAGAATGTCAGTGACCTGAGCGCTGTGGTCAGAGGGTCAGTCTAAACGCAGTGTGCCTTGTTAGGTCAAATGGGTCACATTGATCCTCTCTGGGGATTTAAAGGCAAAAACATTAAGAGTTGCTTCAGAGATCAGAGGCTTCTGCAAATTCAGCTGAACTAATCTGGATCAATAAGACTATAATTAACTCCATTATTGATGTTTAGTTTTGTCCTGTTACACACAACCCAATGTGGTCGTTCTGTTGGTTTAGTTCGGCACAAAACACTGAAAAATGGTCAGTTTTTTGTTCTCCTGTCAATTTTTTTGTTTTATTTCTGTCCTGGATTCACAAAGCAAATAGCCCTGAATTCTTTATGTTCTTTAGATGGGAGCAATCAGTTTTTGCAGTGATACAAGAAAACGGTCGCAACAAGATGACGGTTGACGCTGTACGTTGGCGGTTCAGGTTTTTGGGACCCTGTTCTTCTGGACTACGTGTTGCTCACACTCTGTATTTTACACACGTGTGTTCATGAAAGTCATTACTGAGGTTGATGGTTAGGAGGGGTGAGATATTACTTTTAGTAATATAGTGTATTAAAATGAATTTAATGAACTTTTAGAAATAAACAGAAAAATCTTTTAGGGATAAATACTTTTCTCACCACTGTATCTGCTTTGTCTTGCATTAACTTCACATTAAAACATAAAAAAAAAGAATATTACATACTATAGTTAATCTATAGTACGTTTTCTATCTGACAGCTTGTGGATGAATACTGCTGGCCCACTATACTGACATTTTTTTCTATACCACCATTTCTGTTTTGTGGGTTTTTTGTCAATTATGGCGCTATCGTTCATCAACCAATCAGAGGAGACGTTCAGGGGCTGCAGCGCCAAGCCCCACCTATTTGGGAGCTGCTCTGTATGCGGCGTTTTGGGGGAATTTTAGTCGGCCATTTTACAGAAGAGTTATGGATTCAATGTGTTCAAATGACACACAACTTTTTATGAACAGCTACAAATTGTCAGAATAAAAAAACTGCTACTTCCTAGTTCGTGGTTTTCACCAGTAATAATAATAATAATAACTGTTGATCACGTGACTCGTGTGATGGGCAAAAAAGTGTTTCCATTTCATTCTTGTGAAATACATCTATTTCCATACAGCTGAAAAACCACCTCATCCTGGCACAAAAACCTTTTATCGAAACTGTTTTTGGAAAATGAGCATATTTTGATTAAGGTCATTAATTTTCGTAATTTCAATTTGATCAATTTCATGGTTAATGTAATTGCAGCTACTGCCTACTGACTTGTGAAGTTGCTAGGACAGAGCAGCAATGTGCCGGTATCAACCCTCCAGTCCAGGTCAGGTCCATTCTAAGATCAAGCAGGTCAAATTTTCAAAAAATCTAATCAAATCCCAAGAGGATAGGAGATGCTTCAGTCTGTTTTGACCGAATCGTCTTCTGTGGCAAATTGTGTTGCTTGGAAACACAAATTTTTCTGACTTTGGAGCATCAGACACAGTGGTGGTTCTTGTAGGAATGGCCCTGCCTTCTGCCGGGCCCCTAATCAATTAAACTGCAAGCTGTTATCAGATGATTTTTTTTGTTTTGTTGTTTTTTTCAGGTAAAATAGGTGGATAGGTAACCTCAGAACCAAACAAGAGAAACCTTATTTCTCCCCATGCATACAAGTATAAGCAAATGTGTTCATCCTCTTTCTGATGCCACCCTGGGCATCTGCCACACATCTCATATCAAACTGATCACAGATAAAGCCTGAACAATACAGATGATCTGTTTGGTGGGTGATATGGATCCAAGTAATTCAACTATTTAAAGAAAGCCTGAAGCTCCCCAGCAGAGCGTGACATCTTGAAAAGATCTCAGTAATCGCTTCATCTATCCGCGGTTTTCCTCCTGCAGCTCATGAGGCCTCCATTTGCAGGGACATTTGTATCACTTCTTCTCCACGTGGTTCCCTCTGATCCGGCTCTTTGTTTCGCTCCCAGATGGCTGCTGACTCACGTCCATCAAACACTGCTGGGCTTTCTCTGCCCACAAAACTTCTTGTGTGGACTGAAGAATGCCCCCTGCTGACTCTTTCTGCATAAAATCGGTTATCTCCAAAACGCAGACTTGCACTGGAGAGGTCTTTTTTTCCCCCCTCCCCTTCCTCCCCCACATAATCAGTATGAAGCCAAACTGCTTGTTGAACTCTGGCGAGCTAAAATGAAACCCCCTTCAACTAAAACTTGTGAAGTTTGAAACAGACGTCTGGCTCTCGCAGCTGCTTGATTCGCGCCCCTGGACGCCCTCTCAGCTCGGCTAGGCCCGGAAAATTAGGAAAAAAGAGAAAAAAAAATAGGCAAAGAGGGAAAAAAAAGAAGCACATTAAGCCCTCGCTCTGCTGCCAGAGGAAATGATAGAATAATTTCGTATGGAAATGAGAAAGCTGTTTTACAAGGAGGAAAATTTGAAAACAGCACCAAGGGGCCTGCGGTAATTGAATGTCACTCGCAGGAGGTGGGGTGGTTTGTCTGCTGTTTGACGCAAGCTGTAATTGCATCACGGAGTAGTCACTTCTCCCAGGGAGAAAGTTGAGAGAGCGAGAATCTGGTAACTTTGTGCGGAGTCACGTCCGGTCGGGATGTCGCTGCTCCTGGTTCGTCGCGAGGTCACCACTTGTTGCATGGTGCTGACCGACATGACAGGGAGGGCTTCACGCGCTCTGTGTCAGTGATCCGGCTTGTTAGTCACTGCAGGTGCAAAGGTCATCTGTGGATAAATGGAATCAAAAATACTGTCAGAGTTGAAACTGGCATGTATGGAATTTAAAGGGGCAGTGTTCTGTCCCTAAATGGCACAAAGGACCATTTTATATAAAATGTTACCTTTAGTTGTTATAAAACGCTGTATATGTCAAATATGACTTAAAAGATATTTAAGACTTTCAAGTCATATTTAAGGTGATTTTTTTATTTAATGCCTTGAAATTGGGCCATTGTCTCTTTAAGAAGCCTCTGCTCCTACAGAAAATCCGCCTTCAGGAAGTCATCACAACACAGCTAATCTATTAATGAACCTTTATAGACCAAACATGTTTGTGGCAACACAGCCAAATTTGCAGTATTGCATGGATAAATCAAGGCAACGCTCCCCGTATGTTTTTGATGATAAATATTTGCCACGTACCCTGTAGACCAGGGGTGCTCATACTTTTTGAGACCAAGATCTACTTTTTCTCTCACCAGCCGGCTGAGATCTACCTCATGACACGAAGACATTAAAATTGTAAATTAAACCCTATTGACTTATTTTATATGCAAATATACATCAGTTATAGCAGAAATAAAGTGATAGAAAACCTAATGCAGTTTTTCCTCAGTGAGATTCTGACACTGGGAGCAGGTTACTGGTTTCTCAGGCAGAAGCTGGTTGCAAACCTGAGGCCAGC
>CAEFZY010056186.1:0-15846 GCA_903066815.1 Brachyrhaphis roseni
TGAACTTTGGGGGTTGTTACATTGACAAAAGAATATCATGTACTTTTAACACAATAATTTCATGTTTCCAATGAAAATGTGATAAAATCATGTTGGATAAACACGAAATTCAACAATGTAACGTTTATGAAATGTAATCATGTTGAGATAACATGATTCATTAGAGTCAGACTGATATTGTGCTGAAAACGACAAGCGAGATCAGAGGAGATCATGCGAGATTATGGGAAATCACACGCGGTCACACGAGTACTAAAGTTTCCTGGCAGCATTGTGCATACTGTATATATATACACAATGTTGTGTGCTAACATCACATGAAGTGATGGTTAGCTGGTAATTAATCAGCATTTCTTTACCATTTGCACCATTTTCTGCTTGTTCTATGCTTGTGTCAAAAAATTTAGTTGAGGTTGTCATTGCATTTCCTAAATAATAACATGTTGTTTTAACAAAATAATTTTATGTTTCAAACGAAAACGTGATAAAATCAGTTTGGAAACTTTTTTTTTAAAACAAACAAAAAAAAAAACAGTACTTTTTTTTGTTTTATTGAACAAATAAAGTACTGTTTTTTAATAAAACAAAAACAGTACTTTTGTTTTATAAAAGATTATTTAATTCCTTGTATGCAAGGAATTACCATGATTGTAAATGTATCTGTTATGTTTTGAGATCAGAGTATTTATTTATACCTTTTGTAGTAAGGTGCCTGCACTGCACATGTAAAAGAAAATGGATAACAATGTTGAAAATACAGTCCTGCAGTCTCTAATTGCTGAGTTTTCTTCCTACCCTTTCACCCAGTGCTGTCTTGCAACACTTAAGTTAATACCTCTCAAAAAATGTCTTTGGGGTGTGCTGTGGTGGCGCAGGGGGTTAGCACGCCCTACGTTTGGAGACCTTAGTCCCTGATGCGGACATCATGGGTTCGACTCCCGGTCCCGGCGACCTTTCCCCCTTTCCCGCATGTCTTCCTCTCTCCCCTCTTCCCTGTTGCAAAAAATACGACCCACTAGCGCCGCAAAAAGTCTTCGGAGAAAAAATTAATAAATAAAAACCGTCTTTGAAATAACGTAATTCAATCATGGAAAGGATTTCCACATGATTAAATAGCTTTCTTTATGCATGAAGCATGTTTGTTGAGCTAACTTAATTGTCATGAGTTGAATCAACTTAATTAAATAGTGTGAATGTACCACTGTAGAATAAGGTGGTTTCAACTAAATTTGCATTCATCTTAATCAAGTAAAGTCAATTATTTGGTGCAAAACATTGCAAAGTAGTTGGGCTTACTCTATTAAATTACATAGGGTCCAACTATAGTAAAAGTTAAGTTGAGCCAACACATTCGCTTTAAATTGGCGTAACATAATTACATAGTGCTGAAATAAAGAAAAGTAATCAGGTGGAAATCCTTTCCATGATTTTTTTATGTTCATCCAAAGAGGGATTTTTTCAGTATATGTACTACTGTAAAATTTCTTTAGAAACCATGTTTTGAAACATGTTTCACCAATATGGAGGTTATGCATAGTAAAGTTATGGTTTTATAGCTTTTTGTTCCACAGAAAATGTATTTTTTCTCTTATTACTTTTGCTTTGTTTTCTGAAAGGTCTGTGTCAGAGTTACTCCTCAACTCCAAGTTTGATGTGAACTACGCCTTTGGACGAGTAAAGAGAAGCTTGCTACACATTGCTGCCAAGTAAGATGCTGTATGGCGACGTTTCTGCTCCTCTCTTCTCATAATATAGGAAGCAGCAAATACATTTTTATCTATTTAAATTGTATCACAGTTATGGTACTTAAAAAGTAGTACAGCTCTTTGCTGCTTCCAGATGCTCAGATGGTTAATGTGATGTGATGCCGGTTTGATTCTCCGTCTACTGATTGTAGTGTAAAGCGTTTTGGAATCCTCTGACTTGATAAGCCATTTACTATCAAGTCAAGGAACAAGGTTACTTTAAAAAAAAAAGTAAGATAGTGAACTATTGACTACGTATAGTCAATAATTTAAACTGTTATAGTTTCGCTCAGAAAAAATAACTTTTTTTCTGTGTCAGAAAAAAAGTAAAAAGTTGTCATCCTTCATCCATTGATGTTTGGTAATTTATCAGTTTTTACTGCAATACCCTTTGTGGCTGTTCTCCTGCCCAGAGAGCTGATAACTTCTTGGGTTTAAAAACTTTTTCCCATCTCAGACACAGTCCAACATCTCACCTTCTTACTGCAAAGTTAATTTGACATATTTTTTAAGTTCATCATTCCCGTAAGTCTGATAAAACGAATATTTTCAAAGTTCGCAGACATAAACATTTATTACAGATGCATGAAAATCATTGCTTGTTCTTAATCATCCAGTTCTTCAATACTTATGGCTGGATCACTTTTGCAGAGAAGAGTTTGTTTAGATGATCTTCATATAACTGTCATTATTCCTTAATTTTCCATTAACGTCTCCTAAAAACAAGGACCAATTTCACCTTTTCTCATCTGTTACATAATTTTATTTTATTTTTTTTTTCATGATCATCATTTATGAAACAGATGACTTTAACAATGATCATCATTCCTAATTCATGACTTCATTAACAAAAATGACAGGTAAAAAGTAGCAGGTGTGTTTTCAGAATGGCGACAATGACAAAGAGAAGCTATTTATTTCAAAATAACCTTTGCATCCATCTTCTGGAATAAAAAGTCTGAACTCTGAGATCTCTATTCATAAGTCTCAGAAATATTTTGGGTTCTGTTGGTACTCGCTAAAGTGGACCTTCAGCCACATGTGAGCTGCTCCTATGCAGTTGAAGCTGAAGTTTAAAGACATAATTTCTATAGGCGGCTCCCAGCTGCACTCTGATGTGATTTTAGCCTTGGTTTCTGGTACGGTCATATCACATGAGAATTTTGACTCTTCTTTTTTTAAACAGTTGTCTTGTCAGTTTAGTAACAAATTTTTATGTTCTTGTTCAGCTGTGGGTCAGTGGAGTGTCTGGTTCTGCTGCTGAAGAGAGGAGCCAATCCAAACTATCAGGACATCTCTGGCTGCACCCCTCTGCACCTTGCTGCTAGGAATGGGTAAAACATGACTTAACCACTGCCATTCTTTCTTCCTTTTATTAAATGTAATTACATTTATTTTAACCACTTAAATTCTGAATTTAATTACATTCGGAATTAAAATTGTTAAAGCAATTTTCGTTAGAGGAGAACAAAGATTATTGTGTTTTTTTTTCTGACAGCTCTGCTTTATAGGTTTGTGTTTGACATGTTGCTCAGGAGAACTGCCCATGTTTAGACTCTCAGGCCCGAGTCATTATATGTGCATTAAGACTGAAGTGTAACCAACCATCTCCTCCACTATTTCCTCAGACAGAAGAAGTGCATGGGCAAATTATTGGAATATAATGCTGATGTCAATATCTGCAACAATGAGGGCCTGACTGCTGTGAGTTGTTTACAGTTAATGATGTTTGACTTTGTTAGCATAAAATTGCCTTTTCCAAACAAATTGCTGCTGTATTTTCTGCTTGTTAGAATGAAAGTGTTGATGTGATCCTCTGCTGCAGATCCACTGGTTGGCAGTTAATGGCAGAACAGAGCTTCTGCATGATCTGGTCCAGCATGTGTCTAATGTGGATGTGGAGGATGCCATGGGACAAACTGCATTACATGTAGCTTGTCAGAATGGACACAAAACAGTAAGCCAATTAAGAAATATCTTATAAATAGGTGAAATAGGGACAATAATAGAGATACCCAGAGAATCTCTACTCTCTGGGTATCTGGTAAAGAAAAGGACTAGTGAGTACAATCAGATGATAGGCATGTTAGAAACTCAGGTCAGGCTGAAAACAGTCTACAGTGCAGAAGTTATGATGACGCATTTCTGCAAAAATTGGGAGTGGTCACCTCTGCTTCTAACATAAATCACAATTTGTAACAGCAGGAATGTTAGAAAAATATTTTGAACCTTTTTAATATGTCTGATTTTTCTTCTTGGATAAAAAAAGAATTGCCTATCAAAACTTTACAAATACCAGAGATTGTAACGCAGCCTCAAATTTTATAATGCAATATTTATCACTGTTTAATGATCAGTTTTTATGTAGTTTGGGGAATGACCATCTAACTCTTATCAGATTGGCAGCAGCAGTTATCTTTTTAAGGTCTTTCCTTGTGAGCTCCCTCCACTTGGACTCTTCAGAGCAACACAATGTCTCAACCAGGTGGAAGGCTTGTTACCATTTCCTCTTCACAGCTGAACAACTGGAGCAGGGCTGCATGGGAAAGATGCAGGATGGCAGCTTTCACCCCTGCTCTAAACATCTGTTTTTTAAGTTCTAAAAACTGATCAGTACCGTAATCAGAGCCTCTTCTTTCAATGTCCTGATGATGTGACATGAAAAGGAGCTGTATGTTCACAGACGGTGTTGTGTCTTCTGGACAGTGGAGCTGACATCAACCGACCGAATGTCTCTGGAGCCACTCCTCTGTACTTTGCTTGCAGGTAAAGAAAAACCACATGACACACAGGTGATCAGGAGTCAGGACTGACCTGGTTTAGTGTGAAATCAAATTCAAAATTCAAAAATACTTTATTGATTCCAAAGGAAAATCAAAGGAAATTAAATGTTGTAAATCAGATTAATTCAGATTCTTCAAAGAGTTATTGAAAATTGTCATGGCTGTTGGCAGGAAGATCTCCTGTAGCAGTCTGTATTACAGTGAATCTGAAGAAGCCTCTGACTGAAGATGCTCTGCTTTCCCAAGACAGTTCAATAAAGATGATGGTCAGGGTTGTCCATAACTTTCTTGAAAAATTAATAATCTTTCTTTGCCTCATCATTCTACAGTCGTCCCCAGAACAGAACCAGTCTTCTTTATCAGGCTATTGAGTCTTTTTTTTTATCTCCCTGGTTCATCAGATCTCTGTACTCAGTCTCTTGTCCATCTCTGATTCAACCAACAACTGCAGAATCATCTGAGTATTTCTGCAGATGACAGAAGTCATACTTGTGCTGGACGTCTGAAGTGTAGAGAGTGAAAAGAAATGGTGAGAGTACAGGGCCCTGTGGTGCTTCTGACC
This sequence comes from Brachyrhaphis roseni, assembly GCA_903066815.1. Taxonomy (NCBI): domain Eukaryota; kingdom Metazoa; phylum Chordata; class Actinopteri; order Cyprinodontiformes; family Poeciliidae; genus Brachyrhaphis; species Brachyrhaphis roseni. The sequence goes on from CAEFZY010056186.1 coordinate 5,091, forward strand.
ACATGGTTAGACATACAGTCCTTCAGTCTCACAAACTGTGGTCTGTTTGTGAGGTAGTCATAGATCCATCCAGGTGATTGTTGAGGACTCCACCTGTGTCTTCTGGAGTTTCTCACAGAGCAGATCAGGCTGAATTGTGTTAAATGCTGTGGAGAAATCAAAGAACATGATCCCCACAGTGCTGCCTGCTTTGACCAGATGACATCTTTGATCATCAACTCCAGATCCACAGCGATAAGCAACCTGCAGGGGGTCTTGATATGTCTTTGTCTGCTTAGTCAGAAGGGCCAGCAGGAGTCTCTTCTTTACCTTCATGATGTGTGATGTCAGGGAAACAGATTTATAGTCATTGGTGACTGATGAGTGAGTTTTCTTTGGTGCCGGAACCAGGAAGAACGTCTTCCATAACAGTGGAACCTTGTCTTTGGTCAGGCTAAAGTTGAAGAGATCTTGCAGAATCCCACAGAGCTACTCTGCAGCTTCAGGCCTTTAGGACTCTGGGGCTGATACCATGTGGACCTGCAGCCTTGTTCAGATTCAGTTTCTCTAGCTGCCTATTCACCTGACTTCTAGACACAGAAATGTGGGAAGGGGAGGCAAAGGGAGCATCAGTATCTCCTGGTTTGGTGTGTAAATCACAGCCACAGCTGGTGCAGGAGGCTCTTTGCTGCAAGCCTCTCCCTGTTTTCCTCCACACTTTTTTGCTTCTACTCCAAAACATCTTTGACAATGCAAAATCTTGAGCCCAGATTGATCCAGCTTTGTTATTACAGTGGGATAAAGCTTGTGTTGTGTTGTTCCTCAGCCATGGACAGAGGGACACTGCACAGATCCTACTCTCTCGTGGTGCCAAATACCTTGCTGACAAAAATGGAATCACTCCATTGGATCTCTGTGTGCAGGTGGATAGTTCAACTCCATTTACTGTAGCAGAACACATTTTACCTTTTCATCTCATTTGCTGCTGTTTTTGAACCAACTGTGTTATTTTCAGGGTGGATATGGGGAGACATGTGAGATTCTCATCCAGCACCATGCTAGATTGTTCCAGATGCTAATCCAGATGACACAGAATGAGGACGTTAAAGAGAATATGGTAATGACATTTTATGTACATAACTGGAACTTCATTCTCTATAAAATTGTTTGTTCATCAGAATCACCTTCAGTTCCACTTTGCGCTTAAGGAAAATTCTTCATAGTTGTTTAAAGTACTTTCAACACAAAAGTAAAGAAAGTCAATTTGTTCCAATTTCTGATGATAAAATCTGAAAATCGAACTTATTTTGACACACAAAAGAGTTTTTTTTTGTAACCAAAGAACTTCTAACTAAAAACAAGAAGACAAATGACTTCTCTTTCTATTTCTGCTAAATGTTGAAGTAATAGCTTAACGTTTGATGTATCTTTGTAGAAAGCTTTTTTTAAAGTCTATCAATTCTCCTTTTGACCATTGTTTGCCTTAACACACACGCCTTGCTGTCATGATCAAATAACAGACTGGACAAAAGATGAGTGAAAAGCCAGTTGAGGTTTAAGGAAGGCCAAGACACAGAAACTTTCCTTTGTTAGAAAACAGTTGCAAACAGAGTATGAACTATAAGTAATATTTTTGCATTGTTTTGTAGCTCAGGCAGGTTTTGGAGCATGTGTCTCAGCAGAGTGACAGTCACTATCAGAAGGTTTTGACCAGTCTTGCAGAAGTGGCGACCACTAATGGACACAAACTTCTCAGGTGAAGTTACAGATTTGCAGCATTTGATTAAACCTTTTGGTTTGTTTCTGATATATTGCATGCACTGTGGCTTGTAAAGTATTCACACCCCTGGAACCTTTTCACATTTTTCATGCTACAATCTCATACTTCGATGTATTTTATTGGAATTTTAAGTGACAGACCAACACATTGACGGAAAATTGTGCTTGGTTTTACGAATAATTCTGAAAAGTATGGCATGCATGCCCTACTGCAAGCCTACCAAGATGGTGCTGCATGTAAACATCTAGGCCAGGAGAAAAGAACATTAATCAGTGAAGCAGCTGGAATGCCCATGGTAACTCTGGAGGAGCTGCAGAGATCCACAGCTAAAGTTTTTAGTCTGTTTTAGTTTTGATGTTGACAAATGCTTTTCAAATGCCAACTGTTTGCAAAAAAAAGTGGTTCTACAACATATTAACTAAGGAGGGCTGAACATATATGCACGCCAAACTTTTAAAAATTTTAATTATCAAAGATATCAAAGTGGTTTTTTTTGTGCCACTTTGCGTTGGTTTGTGGCATAACTTAAGATGTAAAAGGTTTTATGCTGAAGAGCAAACCTGAAGATTTATGCTGGTCTGTCTCTGTGGAGACCATAACAAAGAAGTAAATAAAGCCATGGTGAAAGTACATGTACCCTCACCATGTACCTTGGTCTAAGGCTGAATGTTTTCATGCATTTTTATGGTTGTACAAGTTAATTTGACACAACTGTGTTTTGTACTTCTATCAGTCTGTCCAGTAGTTATGAAGCTCAGATGAAAAGTCTTCTGAGAATAGTTCGTATTTTTTGCCACGTGTTCCGCCTCGGCCCTTCTTCTCCTAACAATGGCAACGATTTGGGCTACAATGGAAACAAGACGCCTCGGAGCCAGGTCTTTAAGGTTAGTATGAGGTGCAGATCTAATATAGAATGATCAGGTTGACACACTGACAATTCATTTCCATTTGCACCTCACCTTGAGGCACTTTACACAGACAGCTCTTTCTAAATGGGAATGAGAATGCATGCTGGCTCAATTCTCGCTCCGTCGCTGTCCTGCTGATGGTGATCAGAGGGCCTGGTGTCTTGATATGGCAGCCTTGTTTCTGTCAGACTGCCCCAGGGCAGCTGAGGCTACAGTGTAGCTCACCACCATCAGTGTCTGAATGTGTGTGAATGGGGGAATAAGGTGGTTAAGGAATATAAGTACCTCGGTGTTCATCTGGACAACAGACTGGACTTGAGGCACAAAGTGAAACGTCTATAAGAAAAGCCAGCACAGACTGGACTGGAGCTAAGATCCTTCAAGGTTTGCAGCAAGATGCTACAGATCTTCTATCAGTCTGTTGTTGAGAGCGTCATCTCTTCATCTGTCATCTGTTGATGACATAAAAAGGCTCGACAACCTGATAAAGAAGGCTGGTTCTGTTCTGGTGACGACTGTGGAACCTCTGGAGATGATGAGGCAAATAAAGAGTCTTCATAAAATCAAGAAAATTAGGGACTTGATTTTTGCACTCCCTCCTCTTCATTAGTTTATCTTGAGAAAACAGAACATCTTCAGTCAGAGGCGTCTTCAGATTCACTGTAATATAGACTGCGACAGGAGGTCTTTCCTGCCGACAGCCATCACTCTCTACAATAAAATGTTTAAGACTTTGAATTAGTACAAGTTATAACAACATTCAATTTCCCTTTGGGATCAATAAGTATTTTTGAATTAAATTTAGATGACCTAAGACTGCAACTAGCTATTGTTTTAGTAATTGGTTAATCTATTGATTATTCTGACAATCATTTATTCTGATTGAAAAATTTGGAACATTCTGAAACTATTTTGTTTAACCACTCAAGCTTTTTTAATACAATATTAGAAATGCATAAGGAATTCCAATAAACCAACAAATCAATTCCTCTTTTAAATACAAATGCAGTTAACAGCATCCCTTTAGAGAACTCTCGAACGTTTGTAGTAAAGGATGCACCGGCAGCTAAAAAAATCTTCCAAACTTCAATGTGTGAAAATCAATCAATATACTGTAAGGCTGGCCTGGTGGTTGTTTGTTTTTTCGGGTCGGCTGCGTCGAGATCTGTGGCCTCCATGTACAGGGCCCCACTCTAAACTCTGCGCCATGCAGTGATCCAGTTTTCTGTATATTATGGTTATATACAGACAGTCTAGACAGTGTGTTTTTTATAATGTGAAGCAAATGTTCCAAGAAGCCTCTGTCTTTTATTGTGGATGAAGTAGCTTTTGGTCTTCCATCCCTCTCTCTGTTTGTGTCTCTGCAGCCGTTGGAGCTGCTATGGCATTCTCTTGATGAGTGGCTGATGCTCATCTCTACAGAGCTGGAAAGATCCACGAAGAACCCATCTTCGTCCTCTTCCAGCAGTGAGATAGCGTCCATCCTGCTCAAGCAGCGGGAGTCAGACCCCTCCAGGACCACGCTCTCCTTGCTGGAGGGAGAAGCGTATGTTGACGGGGAGGATGTGATCTCCATGACAGCCAACCGGCTCAGTGCTGTTATTCAGGCTTTCTACATGAGCTGCTCGTGTCAGATGCCACAGGGGTCAGTGCTTAGCATCCTGGCTTCACCTAACAGAGCAGAATCGCTCACTTCTTCCTGTCTACAGCACCCCCATCTTAGAAAATCCCATTGTTTGAATCTGAAAACCAAACGGCAAAGTGATATTGTTTGGAATAAACAAGAATTTGTTCCATTTATAAATGGCAATAAATTCAGTTATGTGATAAAGAGCCATGAAAGGGAATTTTGATCAGTACTGTGGAGAATTATCCCTTCTCCAGGCTAAGTTCTTGATGTATGAGGTTGAATAAAAGTCAGTGAGTTGAATTCATGAATTCTATTTATTAATACCAAAATACAGCTGGTCCATAGTTCATGCTGTTCTTAAGGGCTAGCAGAACAAAATGGCATCAAGCAATAGTATGTAGTTCTGTTTGTTAGCCTCTATCTAAGCTACGCCCTAAAGAGGGCATTCCCTAGTTTGTCATTTCCTTTAATCTTAGCTTTGAGGGTGTTTCCTAACATGTCATTTCCTTTAGCTTTAGCTTTACAACTAGCTACAAGAGGTAGAAGAAAAACACATAATTAGTTATTCTCAATAGTATGAAATAAGTTAATAATCACCATAATTATCCTGGCTTTGATACAGACATTGTTGTACTAAAATACTTGGCAAGTGTTTTCATTATTATTATTATATTTCATGTGATGTGCATTTAATCCAGAACTGTCGTGATCCAACATCATGTTCAGTTTTTACTTGAGTCGTTCTCGTCTTCTGTTTCTTATTATTCTTCTTCTATTTGCTTGTTCAGAATGACCTCCCCACGCTTTATAGAGTTTGTCTGCAAGCATGACGAGGTGTTGAAATGTTTTGTAACCAGGTGAGTCGATATGCCCCTGGCTATACATCAGGCTCCTCTCACATTAGAGATGAAATATCGATCACTTGCTCCTAATTTGTTTCCACTGCTGTCTCTTTGTTCTTTCTGTGTCCCTGTGGGTGTTTCCCCTCTTCCTTCTCTTTCCAGGAATCCAAAGATCATCTTTAACCATTTCCATTTTCTGCTTGAGTGTCCAGAGTTGATGTCACGTTTTATGCACATTATTAAGAACCAGGTATGGAAAAATATTCTTGCTCTCAAATTTGTTGACTTACTTGTACATACTTTTACATTTTTGGCTGATTAAATATTCCTTCTGTTTTGAAATGGTGACAATAGGCATGGCACAGTATGAGATTCTCATGGTATTACCTTAAAGCTATCACAATATGAACATAAATATGAAAACAAATTTAATTTTATGATCTCATCACAAATTGTATGTAAAACCAAACAGCAACAATTGCTTCTGTTGCTTCTATGAGAATATTACATTAGTTTTTATGGTTACAGTGATGATCATCTGCAGATTTATTTGAATTATTTAGATACTTAGGACACATAAATTTTGAGCGCACTTTATGTGTGAGTGTGTGACACTCTGTTTAACGTCAGGGTACTTAGTTAATGAACTTTACAAACCAGTTTATGTAAGCAAAAATCACAAAAAACTAAGAATTGTTTTTCTTTTTCACAAATCTTGAGATCAAATATGAAGTTGCCTGATTGTTTTTGTCCTTTTAGAAGATTTATTGTTTTTAAACAGAAGTACACAGTGGTGAAAAAGCTGCGTGTCTGTAGCCTGTTAAAATAAATGTACTTAATTTGTAGTTTATTCCTTTGTGTCAAACTAATTTTTATATAGTTAACTAATCAAACACATTTTTATATAGTTACCCTGGAAAATATAGCAAGCTGATATTATTCTATTAATTAGTCAGACCACATACTTGGGTGGCTAGCCTGAATCTTGCTACTGTAAACAGACATACTACTCTTAGCTTCCCAACTGTACTTTCAAAAAAATCATTAATTTATAAAGAATGACAAGTTTTCTTCCTTTACTTTCTGCACAATGACTTTCTAATACCCATCTTGGAATCTCTTATAAGAGTGACTGGAGGAAAGTCAGAAACGGGTGTAGAGGAGTGGAGTGGAGAAAAACCCTGTCACTCTTTTTCTAGTACATCTTTATATATATATATATATATATATATATAAAAAAAAAAAAATTAGAAGTATTGTGTGAATAGCTTGAAGGAAAGTTGTTTTCAAACTTAACATCCTGGCATATGTTGACATAAGGTGGCCCATGCCTTGGTAAGAAGAAGCAGTTTGGCGTGGAGCAGCAGTGGCTCCGTGGGGGTCCCAATAATTGTCTGAATATTAGTGCAATATTAGTGCAAGAGCCATATGATTGAAATAAGCAATTACTAATGTGACAGGAGCACACGGCTTGGATACTTGGGTGGTTGTCATCAGCTGTCCTCACCACATCGCAGCACTCCTCCCACTGCGCATTTTCCTGAAGTCTCAGAAAAATCACAATCGGGCTATAAAACATTAGCTCAGCTATCTCTTCTTCTTTTGTATCAGAAAAACAACTTGCATTAGGTCGCATAGTAACTGAGTACAGCATATGGTGCCTGGAGGCGGGGCGCTATACCCCCCACCGCCAGGAGGCAGCACTTCTACAGAGCAGAGTCGGCCGGTGGAAAAGGGGACTGTCCGAAATAGAGCCGAGCCGAGCTGCTGAAGTAGAGCCGGTGGAAAAGGGGCAATTTTTACTTTGATCAACAAATCCTTTTTGTGTTCCATTTTAAATATTTTTTTCTTGAGTTTTTTTGCTTTACATTTTTGTGAAATGACCTTGTGATCCCTGAAGGGCACCTTTTAAATAAAGCATGTTATCAGTTTCGATAGTAGTTGGAAAGCAGGGGCCGTTGTTATGATAATTGGGAGAAGTGGTGGCAGCCTTCTGGTTATTTATACCATTTTAAATACGCATTTCTGGGTGGAGACATGTGTCCACAAGATTGGGTTGTACAAAGGAAAGGTGAGCAGCTACATGCCTGCTCATGATTTTATACATCTGATTGTTTTTTGTGCACTGCACTTTTCAAAATGTGGCCCTGTGACAACTTTTAGTGTGAAAGCTGTGCACTCCTTTAGGCCCCTGGCATCTCTGCTTCTTTTGTCCCTGAGCTCGGGCATCAGATTGACTTAACTTATTCTTTATGTGACAGTTCTGTCTTTGTTTCCTTAGAGACTTTCTAGAAAGTGACTTTGAAAGTCCCTTGTCTTCACTTCAGCATCATTTAACAGCATTATCTCTATGACAATAACACTTGTCTTAAGTTTAATTTAAATGGCATCATAAATTTTAAGTGCTGCTCTGAGTTGTGCGCTGTTCACTTATTTTTTAGTACTTGTATTTGAGCTGCAGCATTTTCGCCTCGTTACCAATGGATTATAGCTCACTCGGGAGTAGGCTCTTTTTTTAATTACAGACTTTAACCTGGTGAATTTGATTTAATCTTCTGATTCGTTATTTAGTGTGCCCTGCAGCCCTGAGGGAAAAGCCTTTGTCTTTTTTTCGTGCTCATCCTTCAGTCTACCTCTGTCGCTTAGGGAACAAAGGCATATATTATGCAAATAGACTCTATCCTCATCTCTGTTTTACTGATGAGTGTTTTAGCTCCAAAGCCTTTCCAAGCCACCAGTTGTGACTGAAATATCCACAGCCTGAAAGTTAACAGGACAGCGAAGTGGTAATTAGTCTGGGAAATGCTGTGCAGTTTTGTTGAGTGAAGTCTTTGTTGTCCCCCTCTAGCCTTTTAAGGATCGCTGTGAGTGGTTCTATGAGCATCTGCTGGCTGGCCAGCCAGACTCAGACATGGTCCATCGTCCTGTTAATGAGAGCGACATCCTTCTCATCCACAGAGGTACCCACAATCCTCACAACACACGTCTGTCATACATGCCCAAGAGCTGCTTCCACAAATCAGTTTTTCTCTTATGTTTTTAATATTGCTGTTGCAAAATGGAAAGTTGAAGTTATTCTGGGCACTAGCAAATCTAAACTTTAAATAAGTGTTGCAAGTCAGTACTGTAGAGAGCCTGAATGAGCAGGTCATAACCATACCACCACTCCTGTCATCATCCAACTTTGTAGCAGTTGTATAGATGCGACATAAAAAGCAGATGAGAATATCTGATCTTCTTTGATCCCATTAGGCAATAGTTCAGATAGCTCCATCCACTTAGCTTGCATCTTGTCATGTTGGCACCACTTCTGTAAAATCTGAACCCAGGGACCCATTTGCTCTGAAATCTGACAACTTCTGATGATTAACTCTGTCCAATTATCTTAGAAGCAGTGATGGCATAGTTACTTTGAAAAAGTAACTTTAATTGGATTACTGATTACTCCTTGAAAAAGGAACTTAAATTACTGATTACTTGATTTGGAAAGTAACTAAGTTACATTAAAAGTAACTTTTTAGTTACTTTCAGCTGCTGCTAACAACAACGCTCCGCCACCTGTGAAAATTACATTGATCTTTGCCAAAACTTAATTGCAGTGTGTCTCCACTTATATAGTTGAACTGAAGAGGAGATTGTTTAATGGTTACAACGGTAGAAAAAAACTTTAGTAATTTGTGCGTGTTTTTGTGTGTTTCTATTGTCTGGAATAAGATTTTAGGCCCCACATTTCCACCCAGCGTCCAGGTTCTGCGTTTCTGCAGCGCACAGCTGCTCCTCCCGCCCAAATCTGTGCAGATGTCCCGCTGCACAGATTTGTGACACTTATCTTAATGTCAATGATTATAAGGCATTTAGTTGCGAAACTTTAGGGACTCGTTCGTTGGTGGCTGTTTTCATGTTTATTGCACTGGTCATATTAGTCTTGATGTTTGCAGTTTTGTGGAGCTCAAAGCAAAGCTCAAGGCAATTCAGAGGTCATTAATTAACTTGACATTAACAAAGACACAGCGGGACGGATCATCTGGGAAATGATGGACAGGGAGAGTCTGAGTAACTAACTAACTGGATGTCAGACAAATTCTGTTGTTTATTTCTGCTTATTTCCAAGCCCAAAAAGCGCAGCCCGCGACTCATTAAATTTGCAAGCGACTTTAGAAAAAAACGAGCCCAAAACCGCTTATAACAATCGGACTTGGAGAGCGAAACTCAAAATAGTTCCTGTTTTTTCAGCAACAAAATGCGCATCTCCCTCTTCCCTCCACTGTTTATGTTTCTGTTGCTGCTGATACTGTCGCATAGAAACGACGATCACTCCCCAAGACGCGTAGAGGAAATAAAAGAAAATAGTACCGCACAATAATGCAAAGTGATTTTGATAAGTAACTGTAGTCTGACTACTGGATTTGAAATAGCAACGCATTAGATTACTCGTTACTGAAAAAAGTGGTCCGACGTCAGTAAAGTCTAATTACGTTACTGACATCATTGCTTGGAATAGGGTTGCTCAAAGTCAGCCCTCGACTTTGGGCACTAAAACATGAACTAAACATGCATCCTGCGTGTTTTAGTTCTCTCCCTGGTTTAACACACCTGCATCAAATGATGGCTCATTAGAGGCTTAAGAAGAACCCTGACATGCTGAGGAGGTTGTACCTACCACCAGGGAGAGAACTAAAACATGCAGGATACCAGGCCTCAAGGACCTACTTTGGGCACCACTGGCTTAGAAGCACCAAACGTTTCTGTTGCTTACAATTTCTTTCAAAGAATATAAACCTAAATATACAGAAATCATTATAATTGTCCATGGTAGATGATTTTGGCCACTAGAAGGACTGGGAACACAGAATAAGGTAAAATGCTTTGAGTTCAAAACCCAGTAAAATCACAGTGAACCAGACATGAAATCTTCCAATTCGCTCCTTCAGGTTCCAATGTTTATGTTTGGTGAAACTTGTTAATGCTGTGCTGCTGTTGTGCTTCACACTCAGACTCCATATTCAGGAGCAGCTGTGAGATGGTTTCCAAGTCCACTAATGAGAAGCTCAAACAGGGTATAGCTGTCCGCTTTCATGGTGAGGAAGGCATGGTGAGTTCCTACACTCACATTACATTCATAGACATAAAACTTTGCAAAAAAATGAAATACTATAACTTATCTCTTCTCTGCCTCAACATTTTATCCATAGCCATCTAGTTTTTTAAAAAATAGGAAGTGATGAACCATAACAATTGTTTGCTGCCATTGAACAGTGGCTGTTTAATTAATTAGTTGATTATCCATCCATCCATTCATTGTCTTCCGCTTATCCGGAGTCGGGTCGCGGGGATAGCAGCTTCAGAAGGGAGGCCCAGACTTCCCTCTCCCCAGCCACTTCTTCCAGCTCCTCCTGGGGAATCCCAAGGCGTTCCCAGGCCAGCCGGGAGACATAGTCCCTCCAGCGTGTCCTGGGTCTTCCCCGGGGCCTCCTCCCAGTGGGACGTGCCCGGAACACCTCACCAGGGAGGTGTCCAGGAGGCATCCTGACCAGATCCCCGAGCCACCTCAACTGGCTCCTCTCGACGTGAAGGAGCAGCGGCTCTACTCTGAGTCCCTCCCGGATGACCGAGCTTC
>CAEFZY010056187.1:0-10640 GCA_903066815.1 Brachyrhaphis roseni
CATAATATTTAATGTTTTGTAAGCTTGGTAAAGTTAAAATATTTCAATTAACTCGACATCGTTTCAAAATCCCATGACATTTTCAGCGATGGAACAGATGTTTCCCCAACAATATTTGTTTCTTTTTCTTTTTTGTTTAACTTATCTTACACTGGACAGTTTTTTAACTGCAAAGCAAAAAAAAAACAAACAAAAAAAACTCTCCAACTTCCAAAGTCAGAATGTTTACAAAGCGCATTTCAACGTAGCATGAGGCCTAACCCTATATAGCTGAGACGCAAACACGCATTGCTTACATAATTTAGGATGTGCAGCTGATAAACACGAGTATGACGATACTTTTTACCTTTTATTGCGCTCAGTTAGAAAACATAGTTTATGAAAAAAGTATTTTACGTTTCTTCAGAAAACGATTTGATTAATAATGTCAACTGATAGCTAAAAAGTAAACTTATAGTTATTTGAAAGGAAGTAGAGAAGAAATACATTCGCCACAAAACTTATTTCTCAATTGGCCTCTTTCACCATAGAAAATCCATACAGTCTCCTTTTAGGAATTTACACGTCAGCATATCCAATTCTGGCAAATCCCACGGCTAGCCTGCCATCTGCTGTTGGAAAAATAAACTACATTCAGAAAGTGGATGGTTTTCAAAGACCCCTTTTTAAAAGAAAAAAAAAAAATCTGAGATTACCTTCAATATTTTTTAGTTATACTTCTTAATTCGAATTTAGCAAAAGTTAATGTATAAAAATGCACTTGTCTTTTCATATCAATTAATATTTTATTAAACAACTACTCTAGTGAGAGACAAAACCTTGTTTTAGCTACTGTTTGTGTGGTATAAACAGCAGGCCCATCCATGTCAAAAATAAAGTAAAATACAAATTTCTAAAAATGTTTCTACTGCCTATTTGTTTTGTTTTTCATAATACTACATACAGCAGTGACATGACTTGACGGTTTGACCTTGATGTTAAAAAATTATTTTTGTAGTCACATTTAAAAAGAAAACAATTTCTAAAAAGTATTAAACATCTTTAATTTCTATTGAATCGTCAATCATTTCCAATGTATACATAGCAATGCATAATAAGATACAATCAAACATTGAAAGGCAAACCATCTGTCTGGTGACAACATTCACAGAAACATTTGTAGCTCAGGTAATTCTTTTTTCTACGCATTTGTGGAGGCTGGAGTTACAGCTCCAACATATCCTGAATCCCAGTTAAAGGCCCATATCCAGTGTTCATATCCAAACAGTATAAAAAAAGGCATTCTGGTCACTTTGGACAACTCAAGTCGTTGCTCGCTCTGCACATGTAATCCTGGTAGCTAGTTTATTTGCTAACTTTCATTGGGTTGTTTAAATTTTAAAAATATAGGAAGGGATTTTCCTAAATAGAGCAACATGTCTGATTATTCACCATTTCCCTTTCCAAATTGCAAGACTTGCTTTCCGCAACCTTGAAGGTAGCCTGATGAACACCTGATGCATAATTTTCAAACTTTCAAAGTCAGGAGAGGGGTGTTGGTATTATTATCACTGAGGTAAACGAGAATACTGTTACTGCAACTAATGGGTCAACTTGTCAAAATGATGGTCCTAACATCTAAGGATATATTAAATCATAAGCTGAAATCCCTTATGAAATTGATAAAAGAAAAAGACATAGGAAGCCAAAGTTAAAAGTAAAAGAATATGAGAGTGCTTTTAATGCAGAAATGCTCTACACAGAGATGGATCCTTCTCTGAAATTGGTCTTCCCTATCAAAACATTGAGAAGAGTAGCCTTGCCCTCCTTTGCATCCCTTTGAGCCTGTTTTATGATGTCACTTAGCTGGTTCTCGTCTTCTCGTCTGACAAGGTAGCCCTTACCGCCATAACCATCTGCCACTGTGTGATAATCTGGAAAAAATGAAAGATGACTTTTTCACATAGAGCTGTTGCTTAGCAATATACGACTACATGAACAATGTTCTTTGGGCTATGGGATGCAATACTGTGGACGTTATAGCACACATCTGTGGTCAAATGCATACCTGTAAAAGCAAGGCCACAAGCCACGTTGCTACCGAGGATGGGAACCTGCTCTCTGGAGATCTGACTCCAACACGCATCATTTCCAACCACAGATATAACTGGTGTCTGAAGAGCAAAGCGATCAAGTAAAATAATCACAGTACACCATCTGGTCAATGTAGCAGCACAACTATTTGCTGCTATGTATGCATAAAAAAATAAAATAAAATTAGTAATCAGAATTATTTATTTATTTATTTTTCAGTTTCATCAGCCTTGACTGATGTTCACCTTTTAGCTATTGATTTAGCAATCAATAGCTAAATCAGGTGCTTCACTGCTGAAGGATATTAAACATAGAAATCAAAGATCAATCTTCAGCTCAGTTTCGGGTAAGCTCCACCTAGACTACTACCTTCGCATTATCTGTACCATGTCAAAGGAAAAATTAAAGACGGCATCAAGGCAAGTAATTAAAAGCAACCGGGTGGAGCTCACCAATGTGTTCACTGTCCACACACCCAACATTTCTCAAGTCAAACACCACAAAGGTAAAAACAGAGAACATTACAAAGTTTACATCAAACAAAAAACATGCAAAAGGTTAAAATATCCACATGGAGAGCTTCAACCCTTCTCTGCTCTGACCAGTAGGGTTGCAATGTTTCTGTGAAAGCCTGTTTCAGATCAAATGCTTTCTTGCACAACAGAATGGCAACCTCAGCTTTCACTATAGATACTTTCTGTTCACAACAGGAAAGCTAAAAAAAATATTTTATTATAGTAAAGTTCTTACAGAAAAAGAGGAATTTACCAAAAACCTGCACAAATGAGAGACTGATCTGTATTGATATTTACGGTCTTGTTTCTATTCTTCTAATATTTTTGTTGTATCCTTCTCTCTTAACTCTGGCCTTTCAAAATTATGAGTAGTGCTAAATGTAATATTACTGTATGTGTTACTACATGGAGAGAGTGGGTGGGGTGGGTGGGTTTTATTTTTGAAGGGGACAAAAAAGGAAAAAATGTTGTACACTGGATGTAGATTTTGTATGGACATACATTCTGAATAAATATATATATACAAAAAAAAAAAACTGCACAAAAACTAGAGCTCATAAATCGGGCACGGAACCCTGATCAGTGCATCTCTAAACAAATAAGGATGGTGAGAAATCCTAACAGTGTGAGCAAACACACTGTGATAAATCAGAACAAAGTGTGACCTTTTTCTTGAATCAGATAAATATCTGAGTCTCTTACATGTTTAAGTCAAAGATTCATGAGTTTACCTTGTGCCGGGTAAATGTGTCATACTCTGCAACACTGTAGCCTAGGGAGCCGTCTCCATAGACTATCCACACCTGCAAAGCAATAATTATTTTGGATGAGAAATGAAACGTGAGAGTTAATGAAATAAATAATGTTAACATTATACCTCAGACTCAGGACGGCACAGTTTTGCTCCCAAAGCAAAACCTCCTCCAACTCCCAGAGTTCCAAAGGCTCCTACAGGAACATTAACCAACTGGATTTAGACATTTCAAAGGAAAGAGAACACATTGGTACTAGTGAGTCTGTAGCATAGCTAAGACACTGATTAAATTAACTACAAGAGTTTATTACTATGGTTCTGCTGGTTTAATCATCTTGTTGCTTGTATAGTACCTGGATCTAACCAACGCAAAGGTCCTCTTGGTCTCATTATATAGGCAGCACTTCCCACAAAATCTCCCCCATCTGCTACAATGATGCTGTCCTCAGCCATCAGCTCATCTACACAGTGGAGGACTTTTAAAGGATTTAGGTGGTGTTCTGTCTTCTCATTAGCTTTAGCCCTGAAGTTGAAAATTTGAGGAATGATTTTGTAACCAATAGTGCATTATTATATTTTCTACCCCAACTGTGCAGAACCCCTCCCCTCCCAATGCCAACCTGTTTGCATCTTCTTTGGTAGAATCTCCAGCTTTGAGGCTCTGAGGCCATTCCTCAGGGCAGCAATGGCCCTTCAGCCCCTTAGAGAGGCGCACAATAAATGACCCAGCGTCACCTAAAAGAAATTTAAAAAAATCAAGCATACATAACATCAGACCCAACTTCAAAAGGCATTATTTGTTTTAAGAATCCACAGTTAGGAGAATAAATAACCATAATTAAATTAACAATAGAGGACATGCACATTTTTAACTTCAAGATTTTCAGATTAAAATTTCTTTATTTTTGTCATGTTTCTACAGAATTCTGGACATTTGGGTCTTATCTGTGCATCTGCTACAGAAATAATAAAGTGACACAATTCCAGCTTCAACAGTGTGATGATGAGCTATTTCACTTGTGTTTGTAGGCTTTAATTATGATTTTTTTTTTTTTGATGGTTTACATAATAGAACAAGAAATACAAACCTCATTTTCATATTTACCCAACCCAGAAAATTATAAAAGTCAATTCTATCATTTTCCAGACTTTTATTACTATGCGAGAAACCTGACAATTTCATAAATAATCCAAATTATGGGCAAACAATAAAGTGGTACTTTAATTATAATAAAGATAGCATATTACAAATGTACCCTGAATTGCTATAGTTGGTTTCCAGAACATATCAGAGTTTTTCAGCAGCTGTGACTTGTCCCTGTTGACAGCGATTATATTGCTCCTTCTGTTCAGAACTCTGCCATAGCTCAGTCGGAAGTCACACACAGTGCCTACAAAATAAACAAGAACAAATATTCACAATCCTTCATTATTTTGTCTAGCAATGCAGTTTTGCCTCACCGTCTATTTTATTGGAAAAATAAAACTCTTAAAGATGTTTTCTGAAACAGATCAAATCTCAGCCAGATTGGAAGGAGATCACATGTAAACAACAATTTTCAAGTCTTTCCATATATTTTCAATTGATTTTGGGTTTAGAATTCAATTTTGTGTGCTTAGTTACATATAGGTGGACTCTGTTATTAAGGTAATGCATGGGGTTTTATTTAGGTGAATAAGTTTGCAAGGCACTGTCATCCATCTCAATCAGCTTTACTTTTCTGAGTGAACGGCAACCATCATTACTAAATTAACTTCATAGTAAAAATGAACCTGCAAGGAGAACCAGGTCGGCCTCTTTGAGAGCATCCCGTCTGTTCTGTCGGATGTGGATAGGGCTGTCTTTTCCCAGCATGCCCCGGGACATACCCCCAAGAAAGCAGGGGATACCTAGATCCTCCAAAGCTTTCCTGTAAAACAAAAACATATTTGCACCATTTCATACCTCTGTGTGGCACACAAAATTACATTGTTAAACTTTAATTAGTGAAAGACAAACACATGTTCCTTTACCTGATGTCTTCTGCTGGCGCAGGAGGGAGTGTAGCTTGGCTCCCAAGGAGAATGATGGGTTTCTTGGCTCGACTCACTAGCTCTATGCACCTTTGTACCTGAAAAGAAACAAAACATTCAACTGAGTCTGTTCCCTTTGTGTCCCATAACATGATGCTATCTAATGATATATTTACTGAAAACGACTAGATGCTAACACCAAAATCTGAGATTACCTGATCATCTGTGGCTTGAGGGATGTGAACAGGAAGTGGGGAAACATCTCTGGTCTCCCAGGCTCCAGCAAAAAGGTTCATGAGGTGATTATTGAGGTACCTTACAAGTAAGCAATATATTAACTGTATAATCATAAATACATTATTGTCATCTAGATTCAACAAGTGCTTATTTTTTCACAACATATGACCCAATTTTGTTTCTTTATAAAAAAAAATTAAAAAAAATCAGCATTTCCTCATACCATGAGACAATTTTTCCCATGAGCCCTTTGGGAGGATTTTTAACAGCAAACTCTTTGGACACCAGGTGGTATGGGTACAGCGTATCAATGGGGAACTCGATAAAAACAGGACCAGGAGTTCCTGACTGAGCAATGGCTAGAGCCTTCCTGAGTGTTGGCACGATCTCCCTGACGGTCCGGATGGAGGCACAGAACTTACAAAGAGGCCTGAAGAGAGACATCTGGTCAATGTCCTGCAGTGCCCCTCTGCCCTGTGACACAAATGGGTAAAAACAGCTAATTTCGACAACTAAAAGGAGCACCAACGGAGATAAGCATTACCTACTAAAGAGGGGGTGCCCAAAGTCGGTCCTCGAGGGCCGGCTTTTTAGTTCTCTCCCTGGTGGTAGTAACAACCTTTTCAGCATATCAGTGTTCTTTTTAGGCCTTCTAATGAGGCATCATTTGATCCAGGTACGTTAAACCAGGGAGAGAACTAAAACATGTAGGACGCCAGCCCTCAAGGACTGACTTTGGACACCATTGTACTAAAGTTTTGTTGTGGTATTTTATTAGATTGGCACTTTCATTTCATATTCACACCGTTTTTCAGTAAGACCTTTCTTTGGATTTTAGCACATAATAAAAAGGACCAGGTTTTTATCAGCTTAAAATATTATTTAAACCCAAGTGTTATTTTGCCATTTACTAAACACAGATGAAGACAAATCAAACAAGTTGTGCAATAAGCTTATTGCCGCCTCTGGAAGGAAAGTGGTAGATGCTGGTAATTAAATTCTTATGTTTACTGATAATCTATAAAAGCGGGACTTAAGTTAATGATTGCATTGTTCGATTCTAAAATGTATTTTTCTAAATACGGTGCTACAACGCTCCAGGCAACTGAATCATTATGTTCAAATAGTTTTAGTACTTTAGAAAAACCGATGAACTATATATTAAATTCTGAAAAGAAGGTGACACTGATGTACCTGCAGTAATGTACCAGCAGCTCCTCCCAAAAGCAGCAATGGAGATTCCGCCATTTGAGCATTCTTCACTGCTGTCACTGTGTTAGTTAGGCCCGGGCCAGCAGTCACTGCAGCTACGCCAACAGTACCTTGGAAACACAGCAGAAAGAGACATGCATTAATATTTATGTCTAGCAAGATATTTTCATTTAAACTAGATATTGACATTTCCGTTAGCTGCACCTGTGTTTGACAAGTCATAATGTTGACCAGTAAGACACACCCTAAAAAGGCTGCAGAAGAAACAAGTTCCTTTACTCCCCACAGCTATTAACGACATGGTATGTGCTAACTGACGCTGAGGTCAAATATTAACTCATGCTCTTCTTGTGTAGCTGAGGTGTGTGTACCTGACAGCCTCGCCACAGCATCAGCAGCAAAGACAGCAGTGGCTTCGTGTCTGGTGTCAACGACACGGATGCCAACCTTCTCGCAGGCCACCAGGATGGGAGAGATGTGCCCACCAACGAGGGTGAAAAGGAACTGGATTCCATGCGCACGGAGGACTTCGGCAACACTCTCCCCTCCATGCCGGGGGCTCTTTGTTTCAGTCTGAATTCAACAACAACAACAAAAAAAAACGGTAAAAAGGTGGGTGGCAGCAGGGAAACACCTAAAACATGCAGGGCCCCCCTGCCTGAGGACCAGAATTGAGGAGCACTGCCTTAAATACAATTCAATGAAACCAATTGACTACAGAATTTTAATTCAGAATCTGGTGATCCCAGATGGCCCCAGGAGTTTTTAGAAAATACTCTCTAGTGATAGAATCTGTCAACATGGTAACTCTACTACCTACCCCCAAAAACACTCACCATCTAGATTTAACATTTAAGCATTGTTTCACTGATTTAATCAGAACTAAAAAAAAAAAGGTGTAAAATAAAAACAAAAACAAACCAACACATTGTTTAGACTGCTGTCCCAGTGACATGTAGCCATTCCCAAGGTCACCTGTCACATTATCTCCCTTTGACAACAGCACTTATTGTTCAGGCCTGCAGCTGTGATGTGCCCCTTTACTTTGTGCAATCCCACTAACAACCAGTGTGTTTGAATAGCCTTTATGAGACAACCGCAGGGCTGGTCAAAGTTTACATTAATGCAGCTCAGGCTTCCCTTTGACATTTAACAGCTTAGAGGGAACAGAGGGACTAAAAATATTACTGAATATTTTCACAAACAGGACATTGGAAAGTTGCTTTGAATTGTAGCACACAGAAAGAAACATGTTTTGAAGCTGCTGATGATTTCCAATCACCTACCTTGTGAAACAACTGGTATATTACACCAAGTTTGTAGGCAGCAAATATAACCCCAGTCAGCGCAAAGCAAGCAGTGCATCCGAGAACACTGGAAATGCATCCGAACGACTCCATGTCGGCAGGAGGAACCAAAACCCTGTTTGTCAAAACAAAACTCGACCACGCTTTTAAAAAAAAAATGACCCACTACTGTTCCACTTCAGCAGCTCACTTTTTATGCTAGGCTATGATATTGCAAAGCTGAGTCTGCAGCTGCGATAGACTCATTCCATACGTAATATTTGGAAAGTACATTCAAAGCATAACTGACTCGTCTTAGGTTAGCAGATAAATACTTTAAAGGACATCTTGTCGACTCCTAAACAAGTTCAACAAGAAGAACGTTCCTTCACCTGCAGAAATATCAGCCCTCATATTCAGGTCAAGCCAACTATGAGTGTAACACATCTTTCCGAAAATATATTTCAAAATAAAAATCCATCTAGAAACTGCAGATCTTAGCCAGATGAACCGGATGTCTATGTGTCATATTTTGTTCATTTTGATCGCAACTTTAAAACGTTTACTTTTTATTATGATGATATCCGTACTTTTGTTTTATAATAAATAGCATGACGAAGACACCAACTTTACTGTGAAAGTCAATATTCGTTTTCCGTTTACTCTCACAGCTTCCGGTGAGTCTGTCGTTAGAGAGTGGGCGGGGCAATTTCTACACATCCAAGGAACAGACGATTTCCCTGTTCCCTGAAACCTTATTGCTTCGCACTTTTCGCATCCATTTCTAATGAGAGTAAAGTTCATGCTAAAAATACAAGCTTCTAGCCAGACTATTCGGAAAGAATCAATCAAATTCACTTGAGACGTAACCTGTCACAGTAACACGACTTGTCATTATCAAGTCTTTTATTCATTTTGCTGATTTGTTTTGAATTACTATTTTGTAGAGTCAAAATTTTGCCTCGCAAAACGTCACATAAGGCAACAAACTAATCGGTTTGTTGTGTATCTATAATTTCATGAGCTACAGGAAAATCTGCGTCATATATGAAATAATTGCATGGGATTTAGGAAGATTTAGCTACAATAAAACATGTGGAAGCAGCTTGTGTAAAAGACTAGCATGGCTTTATTAAACACCTGAAAACGTCTGGAGAAAAGCTTTCAAAAAAAAGCCATATGAAGCCATTACATGGACTGGAAATGATCATCAGAGTGGTGCACGCTTTATTGTTAAGTTGTGTTGTATTGTCAGTGTACATTTGTTTAAAAAAATACTCCACCCAACAGTCTTTATAATAATGCAAAGCATTGCAATTTGTGAAACTAAATTAATCAATAGCAAAAACATTAAGCTCTGAATAAATGATGTTAAATTGCTACAACAGGCAATTACAACCCTATACTGTGCTAACTGGTTTATATAATTCATATTAAATTTCAGTAACAGTAAATAATTCCTTAGTGTGTGTGTACATTGTTTACAGCAGACTGCAAAAGGGAAGTTTGTAAACATCAATAGTTTTTCCATATTCAGGATTTTCAGAAAACACAATTTTTCCATCAACTTTTTCTTCTTCAAAAATAATGATCTGAAAGAAAGCAGATATATACATATAATTTACACACACAGAGAAAGAAAGAAAAAAAGAAAGAAAGAAAGAAAACTGTTGTAGAGAGCAAAAGCCAAATTCCTTTTTTTCTTCTGAAGATAACGATAGATTAAATTGAGCAATAGTTTCAAGTTGAACATTGTACCTGGTTGTCTCCACTTCTGAGCCAAGGTCCTGGGAGATAGAGGAAATGCTGGGGACCAATGAACCAGTAACGACCAAGGTTCTGGCCATTGACAAACACCACTCCTTTACCCCAGTTCTATGGATACACATATATCAACACAGGCTCTTTATTCCAAAGAAATTCCAAATGCAAGCAACAAATATGTCTTGGAATCCCAGCTCTTTTGGAACAGAAATTAAAAATTGTTTGATTCTGGCTTGATTTGTTCAATGAACAAATCAAGCCAGTTTTCAATACTAAAATACTCAATACTATATAAATAATCAATACTAAAAATTGATTAGTATTTTTGTACTAATCAAAAATAGTACATTTGCTTATTCTTTTAAATGCAATTAGATTAACACACAAATGAATAAATTGTCATATTCACAGGAAGCTTGATGAAGGTGTCTTTTGGAGGACCGTCCAAAACAAGCTTGGCCTGGAAAAATCCTGGAACTGGCACTGACTTGAAGTCGGTTTTCCACTGACCTGAACTTGACAACCTAAAAAGAAACACAAGAGGGATGCAGTGCATTCGGACTGTGAATAAAAGTCAATTACCGCATTTTCCAGACTATAGAGCGCACCTGATTATAAGCCGCACCCAATACATTCGTAAAGGAAAACTATTTTGTACATACATAAGCCGCACCCGTCTATAAGCCGCATGTGCCTACATACAGACGGTACACAGAAAGAGTTTTCAAAGTTTTAGTAATATACCTTAGCTTTTCTTTCCAAACAGTGCCTGTGACGCGGCAGTAA
>CAEFZY010056190.1:0-21468 GCA_903066815.1 Brachyrhaphis roseni
TATATATATATATATATAGTATATAGTATTATTTTAGATGTCATTTGATGTGTTATAAGTCATACTGTGTTTTCATGATCTTCCCCTGAAGAAGTGGGTTGGGCTTCATGTGAACCCTGTGGCATTCTCATCTGAGGAGTTAAGACATGCAACTGAAACAAATGTTGGAGAGCAACAAAAAGCGAAAGACAGAGAGAATATACAGTAAGACAAAACCTTAACAGGAAACCAACACTGACTAAGTGGAAGAAGTGGTCTTGCTGAACAAACAAGGAAGTTTCAGAGTGACGCAGATATGAATGGGAAATGCTCTAAAGAGGACACATTCTGATATTAGCACACAAGCACAGGTAGAAGCAGGAAGTGCTCTGATCAAGCAGAGTTAACAGGAATTAGACTGACTGAGAAGCCAGGAACTTCCTGGGACACGTTGGCTCATCAGTGAAAGTTCTACTGTAACTGAAGATGTTAGGGGGATACTGTATTTCCTCTGTGTAGGCTTGCTTGGTTGGAATTTTATGCAAAAAATATTTTCTTCTTAATTTAGTCCAGCAAAATTTGATATTTATAAACTGTTGACTTAAACTGAATTCAGAATTTCCATCAGCAGCTGTTCAAACACAAGCAAACCTTTTGTCAGCGCCACAAAAATCCCCCTTCTGCTTGACCATCCAGTACAAAAATATTTAGTTGGACATTTTTATGTTTTGCATGGCCCTTTCCTGTCATAAAATGTGCTTTTGGTCCCTCATCCCCAATGGGTTTTGGAAATCATTAGCAAGAGTAAATTCTGAGTCAGTGTGGGAAAACCTAAACAGCTGCCTTGTTCACCCAACAGCGGTTTACACCAGCAAGCTGTCGTGCAAGCTCCAGCTTAGGTGAAATCCTGTTGCCACGACTGAAAACAATCTTAAACCTTGAATGCAGTGCAAACAGTTAGAATAAGAATCTAAGAATCAAGTCACTGCCAGGACTCTCAGTCACAAATATTGACTGTCTGGACCAGTAACTTAAAGGTCTATGTCTGCCTTCAAGCTTTGACATGAGGACATACTCAACACACAACCTTCCTCCTTAGTCCACTTAGTCTTTCTTCTCTACTCAGTCAGAAGTGTACGTTACAGCACAGTGCGTACTATAAGCCAAGTCAGCATACTGTAATACAACCCGTAGTGGTTTCCGTGGCCATGTGATGAGCTAAGACATAGCATGGAGGGTTCTTTTTCCCAGCTCAAGTAGACTAACTGCTCCTTTTCTTTCCATTGACTCCAGCACCCAGAGGGAGGCCTTTGATGCTAAATAGATGCCTCACATTGATGATACAGTTGATTTTCTGGAAACAAGCGAGCTGTTAGAAGCTTATCATGGCTCACTTCCCTCCCCTCCCCCATCCAACTGGGCTCTGAACACCTGACTCACTTCTGTAGATACACCAAGTGTTTACTTGCGATCGCTGGATTTTATGATTAAAAAAAACAAAAACGGCACAAGTTGTCCTGTATCTGCTGCGATGGGAATTCACACACTTTTGCCAAGGTTATCCTACCAGGTCTTTGTCTTTTTGATTGAACAATGCCACAGGCAGCAGTTTGGGGAGGGCCATCTGTTTTACAGTCATCATCTGAGGCTTATGGTTGTCATGGTTGAGTCAGCTGGACAGGAAAAAATGGAATGTATGAGCACACTTTCAGCCACACTTACATTGTCAAACCAAGCCTCATTTCAGAAACTGCTTTGTTCATAAAGAAGTACAAAAAAGAGTTAAAATAGGGAAGTGGCAATAAAGGAAGTTTTATGGACATATTAATGTCAGAATTTAAATTAAGGTTACCAGCAAGGGCGGGGATTCCCAGAACAGTTTGAGTACCGAAGAGTCAATAAAAAGGAAAAGCAAATATATTTCATTTGTTTGCATGTACCGATGATGTTTAAATTCTCAAGAAAATCCCTTTTGTCAATTTTCCCAACCAACTTTGGGCAACATCAGCATTAAGTTTTACAGTAAGAAGCAACATGTTGCTTGAATGATCTACTTTCAAAAAGCTTTTCAGTCATTCAAAGAGGGGTCTGATTGCTGTAATACCAATAAAGATTTTACCATTAAATATTGAGATGGGTATAAATATTTTTTGACATGGCATTTTTTTTTTATAAATTAAAAACAGATCAATTATGTCTATATTTTCAATTCTGCTAAATGTGTTCATGTCTAATCTCAAAATTGTCAAAACCAATCTAAACATATGTGCGCCAATCAGAAAAAAACCCCATTATGACCAGCACGACACCAATAATCTGCTCTTATGCATACACACACAAAACTGTAATGCACTGTAAATTCAATTTCCTTTTCAACAAGAACCAGCATGATCCTCTTAAGCAAATTGAAGTTTTAAAAACAAAATGATCATTTGCAGACAACATTACTGACAAGTGCCATGAAGAAATATTACTATTCACTTCACTTCTCAGTCATTACACTTTTAAGCCTAATTGATGTACACTACATTTGTATTACTGTCTGACATATTTATCTATTTGGAAGAGAAGGTGGTAAAAAACATCCATGTTTTCATTTTGCGTAAACTGTTAAATTGGGAAATCAGGAGAGACATTTCTATGTTAGGACAACTTTAACGTCATTACATCTGCCGAAACAATGCAGGGAAAGCAGTTGAAAATAAACCTGGTAACACTGAATAAACAATAACCCAACATGTCCTTGGATACCAGCTGGTTTAATTTCCCATAAAGTCTGCCCTCTGTAGGGCACATTGATGTTTGCAGATGATGTGAGCCATAGTTACCACGAATTTCTCAGAAACCGATTACACAAAACTGCAGGAGTGAATCATTACTTCACTCTAAAGATAATAAGCAGAACTCAAACTAGAGGCAAAAAACCCCCCGAACAAAAGCTATATAATCACCTTCCATGTGTATTTCTTTAATTTAGAAGGTTTTGAAATCTTAAATGGTCTGTTATATGTATAGAAAGCCGAGTTTAGGATACTCTAAGTAAATAGATTGCTGCTTGCAGCTCCTCCTACAGTATGAACAGGCAGGGGGAGGGCACTTCTCAGAGCTGGAATCCTAAAAGAGAGAGAAAAAAAAGAAGCTTCCTGTCAATCTGCCAAGAAGAGTTTACTGGAAGAGGAGGCGGAGCTTTACCATAGAGAACTGTTTATAAATGAGTCCCTCTTCGCCTTTCTGCTTCACTCAGCTCTTCGCTCTGTAGAACAAAAGGCAACTACAGAAGCTGCCTGTTAGAGAGAGAGAGAAAAAAAACCCACACAAAACTTGAAAGAAGCTAATAAAGTACAAGAGAACTTCGAAGAGCATCCGCCAGATCTCTTGGATTATAAAATAACGACGAGAACCAGTTTAAGGTGAGGAACGTTCTTTGTTATTAGGACTTCGGATCTGGATTTTTAAACAAACCTTATGTCATGTCTTGGCTGTTTACGTGAGCGGGTCTGAGTGTTTAGAGAAGCCGGCAGCGGCATGCAAATTGCGTAGTGGGGATTACATTGACTTTACTGGAACTGACCGAGATGACTCGATCCTGAAGGCAGATCACAGCGAACAGATTACCCAAATGTTATTTAAATCTAAAGGTGGCTTTTTTATTTCAGGTCAGGTTTGAAACATATCTTTTAATTGTTTTTTAAAGAAATAATTAAAATATAAATAATTAGGCTTGAGGTTCCTACAAAGTTAGACATTTTATTGTTTTTGAAATTTAAAACAACTTTTCTGTCTTTTTTTTATATTCAGGTTCTTTATTCCTCTGCATACCTAATCCAGCAAACTTCTGGACCTCAGTTCACCTCACCTCCTTGTTCCACCCTCTGAGAGATGGTAACGTTCAGCAAGAACCCTGCTGTCAACGACGACTGCTTTATGGTTGCCAATATGCAGAAGCAATACCACTACAAGACGTTCGTCTCAGAGGATCAGTTTCTGATGGTTCTGGAGACATTACGTGGACTCAGAGAGAGTGACTTTTACTGGAGTGCCATCACTGGGAAGGAGGCCGGTATTGTCCTGGCCAGGCAGGCGCCCGGTACCTTCCTGATCCGGGAGAGCTCCGACAGACAGCACCTCTTCACCCTCAGCATCAAGACAAAAACCGGCACCAAAAATCTGCGCATAGTCTGCGAGGAAGACTCCTTCCACTTGCAGACGGATCCTGGGAATGTGGAAAAAGCTCCCCGTTTTAACTGTGTGCTCAAGCTAGTCGATTTCTATATCCGACTAGGGACATCAGGTTTTGTCTATTACATCAACGCTGGAGGGGAGAGAATGCCTCTTATGCTCGTCAAACCACTCTACCTATCCATTTCACCTTTGAAGCACCTTTGCAGGAAGAAAATTAACAAAGACTTGGACATTTCAAGCATAAAAGAGAAGCTTCCTGGCAAAGTTAAAGATTACCTTGATAAATACCAGATTGCTCTCTAGACTGACGCCAATGAAAATGGGATGGTGCCAGTACAGCTATGGGAGGACACCCATGTATGATGTAGCAGAGATGACTGAATCGGGCCCAGAGGAGAAAATGAAAGTGCAGAATCTCTTCAGTTTGTTAGAAGACACAACGAGGAGAATGAGAAAACCAGAGTTGTGATCTGGTGATATGAAAAAGAGAGATAAGCGCCTCACTGATGACGTACAACTCACTAAGAACTCAAGTGAAGTTCACAGTCAGCTGTCTATTATGTGATGACACAAACTTTCCTGTGCTGCTGCTGATGCTAATCAGCACCCTGAGAGACTGTCAAGTTCATAAACAGAAGCCTTAGCAGACGATCCCTTCAACCAAGGCCGGACTTGCTCTAAGCAAACCCATAGATCTGCAGCTGAATGTTCCCAGACATTGGAAGCCCAAGAGCTTAACAGATACTGTAGATGCTTGTGGCTTTTGTTTATGGGTCAGGATTAAACAAAATGTTAATGTGAGGTCTGTGTGTTGCTTCAGGGGGATGGGAGATTATGCCAAAAATTGCCAGAACAACATGGAAGCGTGTTGGAAAATGACTGACTCAGAATCCTACAAGAGAGTAGAGATGAACAACTCTGTTCTAAGAGATTTGGTTGTTTTTTTTGTGTGCGTGTGTGGCATAGAGAACATATCCAGTGCCTGTAGATGAACTATAACATTGGTTATCATGTTTTTACATAAGGGGAGTAGATCAAGTATTTACTTTTCTCTATACCATGTTTACATAATGAAATTGTATATTTTTTGTTTTATTTGTGGGTGTGTGCGATCTTTTTTTAAAGATGTATTTTTGTCAGCCTCTGGCTGTGGATGCTTGAAGATATCTGAGAAGTTTGACAAAGCAAGCAGATTAATACAACTTTGCACTTATTTATATTTGTCTAAACATATTAATTTATAATAAAGTCATATTTTTGTTTAAACAAGTTCTTGTTGTTTATCTATATTTTGTGCTCTTATGAAAATGACCAAAAATATATAAATTGAAGGGATACACTTGAGTGCAGACAATCTGCAGTTTGATGATAGGAGTCTAAGGCTTTACATTTTTAAATCAGTAAAGTAAATATATTAAGTATTTAACCATTTTTCCTGTGGTTAAATACTAAGTGAGGTGCAAGAAAAAGCAATGTAGTGAATAGATTATTTTTCCAGCAGCTTTCTCCTTCTCCTACCTCCTGCACTCTGCCAGTCATCTTTCTGAAAGAAGGCACTTTACTTTTATAATCCAATTTTGGCTGTAATGACTCTTTACTAAGTCTAAGCAGGTGTTTTATTAGTTTTAGAAAATTTGTTAATTGTATTTTCTGTCATGAGTCTGTGATGAGAAGAAAAATACAAATAGATGCCACAGAACTGTATCTCTGGCAGCAGGAAGAACAGTTTCACATCTTCGTATTTATTCTGTGGAACTGTGATATTTTTGTCTTGAAGTTATCCTACTCTTAAAATCTCACACCAACCTGCAGCTATGTTTACGTCATTTTCAGCTGAACTTTTCTTGCAGCAGAAACAAAGCCACACGTTTGCTCTTCTGAGTTTGTGACTTCGCTCCTTATGTTAAATGAAGCAATACCTTTAATGCTTAAAGAAAACCACAGCATGTGTTGCTGTATTTTCAGTGATGCTAGGCAAACACCCCTCTCTCATCACAAACTGGATCAAGATATAAATACTTAGTTATAAATTTCCTTTTCGCTCTTGTCTCCCTTTGAATAAAATGGTGCTCCTCTTACTAAAGAAGTTGATCTCTGTCTAAATACTCAAGAACTTTCAGGCTATGATCTAGTTTTCTAGAGAAGGGGAAGGCGCGTCCTTTGTTCTTATGTGACTCACTGGTTTCTTTGTAGGTGTTGCCATGACCTGACATGCTAGTGCAAGCACAAGCGTAGTGACACTACAGTCTGGCAGTAGTCTAAAATTATTATAGCAATACTCCGCTTCTGAGAATGTCCACTACCTTGCACAACATTCAGCAGATTTAAAAAAATGTGCAAACATGAACACGTCAGTTCAATGGAACTTGGACCCTCTGAGGGGTGTATTGTTTTCATGTTGTGTAACATGAGCAGGAATGAAGCTGCAGAGATGCTCGCTTCTATGGAACAATGTGTACTATCACTAAAGACAATCTGCAGCATATGCTGTCATGCACACCTGACCAATGCAGCATCTTATGGAAGTACAGAATATGCTGTGCAAGCAGACTAAATAACTAACAAAAAATGTATCAAGACAGTTTCCTTCATGCTGAGTTTTGCAATTAGCTTTCCCATTTTTAATGGTTTAATGGCTAAGTTTACTTTTGTTTTACTTAGGTTCCCAGTGTTAGGCAGACCAAGCAGAGGAGCTTGGTCTTTTCATATATTATCTGGCTCATATTATAATGTCAATACATAGTGACACTTTCAACAAATATATATATATAAAATATTTTTGTAAAGTTACACACTGCAGCATTGATGTCCTGATCTTAGAGATTGATAACATTCAGATAAACGTTTTTCCCATCACAAGTTGATTCCAGTCTGTTTTTATTACTAAGGCAAACACCCATATATACTGTACGTTACATAAGACTGCACAAAGTAAAACATTAACTTTACTGTTAGTTGTTAAAATGATAAACAAGCTAAAAGCATCACTACCCCCTCTGTAAATAAATATTACAAAAAGCAAGGCTTAAGCTTTTTTCTCTTCAGTTAGACTGTTTTGTAACTCACTTGGTTTCTCTTAACAGGAGATAGCCCATATAATGATTTCCTTGGAAAGGGTAAGGATTTAAATCAATTAGGCTTGTGGAATGTGTCCTTAGACTGTGATTATGGCTAAGATCTGTGCAGGCACAACACAAAAGAGTACTAAGAGCAGTTACCTTAAACAAAACAAAACATGACTGATTCAGTTGTACGTTTTTGTGAAAGAATTTCATAAGATTAGCGAAGAGTTCAATTCTACAGCGTCTTGAAAATGTATTCAGACATCCTGAACTTTTCCACATTCTGACATATTACAACTACAAACAGGAATGTATTTCCTCAAGGTCGTATGACAGAGAAGCAGAAAGTAAGGCATATTTCTGGAATGGAGAGGAAAACATGCATTTTCACTTTTTTTCCCAAATGGAAAAAAATTAAATAGTGAAATGTTATAAATATGGACTATTTATGACATTGGTTCCGCTTGATTCAATAGAATCTATAGGGCCTTTTTTACTGCATTTGTTCCAGCTAAAAGTATTTTGGATGGTGGACATCAGTCAACATTTGTGTGATACTTTCCATTGGATGAATATGTTTACTGTGGGTTACTGTCCTCCTGGAAGTGAACATCTTCTCCACTCTCAAGTCTTTTGTATCCTCCTCATTTTCTCTTAGAACCAACACATTTAGCTCCATGTATCTTTCCATAAACTCTGACAAGCTTTCCTGTTCCTCTTGAAGAAAATCATCCCTACAACAAGATGCTGCCACCACCAAGTTTAACAGTAACTCTTGTGCATTGCTAGTTTCCACCACACATTGCATACTAAACATAATTTGTGCAGATGTGGTCTCCTTGGACCAAACAAAATCAAGAAGTTCCTAAGGCTTTTTATTACAGAGAAAAAAGAACTGGAAAAAAAGTGCATACCACATTTTTCAGATATATGTAAAAAAACATTAAAGCAAACCGTGTTTCCTACTCCTTTCACTTCACCACTTTGCACCACTTTGTGCTGGTCTGTCATATATGTATATTCCCAGTACAGCACATTGATGCTTGAGGTTGTGTTGTGGCAAAATGTGCAGACTTTTGCAAACCACTGCATATATTCTTTTTGCATGTAACACAATATCACTTTCAGAGTTTTAAACCGGTCTGCCTTCTGTGGAAGAATGATGAATGCTGCTGACTTTGCTTGTTAATCAGGAGAAATTCTCTGGTAGAATGTGATCTTATAGTTCCACAGAAAAAGCCCAGAGGTCTATTGTGTCATATTACACAATTCACAAATATGTTATTGTTACACCCTTAGGCTTTTGGAGGCGTCTGAGGCGACAATCTGAAACCATCACAGTTCCTTTGTTTTTTCTCAGGAAGTACCCACATGCCTTCTGCAGCTGCAGTCAAATGTGCAACACAGTTGACCCACAACAAAGACCAAATAAAGGAAGAATTCCTTTTTCATTACTGTCTTTCTTCCAATTAAGTCGGTTAAAATAAAGCATTTATTAGCAATTTACTCTTCCAGTTTGTCAAAATGACTTGCAGGAGTGTTTCACGGTTGAAACAGGCTGAAGTAATTGTTCAGTAATCTTGTTGATAGTCCAACACATTTAAAATCCTCTGATCTCACATACAGTATTTTTATTTGTATGTTATAATTTGACATGTTAAAAAATTAGGACTTTTTATAATTTTATATAATTGATTGACGGTCCTAGAGTTTTGTCTTGCCTACATTGTGACAGAACAATAAGTTTGTCACATTAAAAGAGATGGCAAATGTGAGCCTGAGGCTGGGAAAATCCATCCATAACAGCAACTTAGTTGTAATTACATACTTAGAGCCTTGATGTACTGGTTTAAACTGGCACTCCCACAGAAGTACAAATGAAACCATTGAGGGCAAGTGGTGACGTGTTTCCTTTAATTTATTTTTTATTTCTTTAGAAGGCACAGCTGTGAAAGGTTCTGCATGTACAGGTGATATCAGTTATTACAGGTAATTTAGGTCCAAGTTTGAGGCAAGTAAGATCAACAGGAATAAAGAATAATTTGCATGGTTACGCCACCAGCTCTCCAGCAGAAGCAATGAGATAAATACATCAGCTAATTGTAGTGTTATTATTAAACAAGTCTGTACAAAGAGGTTCAAGAGAAGTGTGAAAAAGAAAAATGCCTCTTCATGTTGACTGGGTATGTGGAGGTTGGACTGTTTTGATGGTTTTCTTAGTTTCACGGCCAACTCGAGGCCTATTTAGTCAAGTTCTAACAGAAACAAATGGGGTCGGTGTAAAAATAGGTCCGGCCACCTCAGGATCTTTATGTGAGCACAACTCCACAACACCTAGTGTTCCTCTGTGTGAGTCAGGGCAATAAATCAGAGTTGACCGTCCAAGGAAAAAAACCTCACTTTTCCTTTCACGAGTCATGTGATGTGGCTGCTTGGATTTATGATAAAAACTAAAGAGATCTTACTGTGAGAGAGCACCAAATTTGGAGCTTTGAGTTTGCAAAAGAATGTTGTGATCATACTGCGCCAATTAAACTTAAGGCCTCCTCTTCCACAATAAATATCAGACCAGAATATTTTCCAGATTTCTCAACCTGAAACTTTACACCAAACAAATAGCAAATTATGCAGGTTTTCAGGTTTGCATCATTCCTTGCATAGGTATTAATTCCCTATAGCTTTTGTATATTTTATCATGTTACAACCATTGATTGATTTATTGTGATGGATAAACTCAAAACAGCTATTACTGCGAACTGGGCTAGAAAAAGAGTGTGACTTGCTCTGTGGTTGGTTAGATACATGAGTGAAGTCAAATGATTCAACTACTGACTTCAAGTTAGGGCTGCAGGAACTGACTTCTCAATTTCCTGGAAGTCAGAGATGGTGATAGTGCATGCTACCATGGTAAGCCAAATATACTATCGCTTAAATTACAACTTATTTTATTTATATTTATGTCATTATCACATAGGTTATTGGATATTTGTTAATCTAATTGTTTCTTTGGTCATAATCTAATTAAATAAACTAGCTACTGACATTTGGATAGATTCTGGAGAAAAAGTTTTTATTTTTTTGATTTGCAGTGCAATGGTAGATCCAGAGGCAAGTAGAAGAGGACCAAATTGTATTTCCTCTGGAGCACTCACACATTATTTTGTAAGCTTTATTGTAACAAGCACTGAGATTACATAGTCCAAAGTGTCACACCATGCAGTCATCCTATTTATTTATATTTGTCTGTCAAAGAAATTTGACAAGGTTAGCGTACTATTCAGTGTCAGCCTCAGCATTACCAAATATCTTGAAAACAACAGGACATATGTACTAACTGGAAGTATGTAGCAACATCCATTTTTGCATAAAAGAAAACAGTTGATCCCCAGTTCAGAATGGCTTCCTGAACTTTAAATAGCAGGATTATTAAAAGTTCATTGTACAGGGACTTTTTTATTTTAAAGGTCTTATTGTCTCTAGAGACCTTTATTCAAGAATGAGAGAGGGAGGAGACATGCGGTAAAAGTCATCAGGCCTCTGACAGCCGTGCTGAGTACTTTGCCCTTGCACCACCATAGTACCGCCATTATACAAAATGTTGAATTACATCTAAGAATAGTGCTGTTTAATTTGGGTTACTCAACATCTCAAAAGAATGGAAACTACTTAGAAAAAAATTTGCCCCCCTGTAACTGCTGTTGTGTTAGTTATTTCTGATTATTGAATTACTAAGTAGGAAGGGAAGGTTACCGTTAAACCTGCTCTATTTTTACCAGTGCAAAGTAGGTTCCTGGAACATGACAAAAACAGAACATATTGCTGTTCGATTATTTTTGTTGAGCTCTAATTGTTCCTTGAATTTCCCGTTTTATATTTGCAGCTCTATATCTTTTATTCCTTATTCTCTTTAATTTTCTATATTTGTTTAATCACTGCTTGTGATTAAGCAGTCTTTTACCAAAAAAAAAAAAGTTCTCAGCAGACATCTACAGAGAATTGGGCAAAAAGGAAGACCACATGATTTTAAGGACTTTTTTTTATTTGCACATGGTCTGTTGCTGTAACTATCAGCCTGACTTTATAAAACCCTTATTAAACATAGCTTAGAATCTTTGAAGATTTACAGTCGTTACTTTGAAGTGTTAGAAAATGCTGACTTAAAACTCAAAGACCACGTCTGTATTCATGTGTTCAGCAGTCAAGAAAACGTTTACATTTGAGACCAGGAAAACACATTTATCACAGATTAACGCAAGACAAGAACTTAAAAAGGCTTCATAAGGAGAGATTTGCAGACAGTCCCTAGTTCTGGGCAGATGCAAAGACAGAAACTTGTGGTTGTAGAGACAAAGAAGATGATCAATCAAACTCAAGCCCATATGAAAAGTTGAACTTAAAAACTATTACGTTCTGGATTTATTTGGTTATTTTTGAGTTTTAATTGAACTTTAAGTTGTTCTCTATTTGTGTACTGTTTGTCTTTGTCATGTGTGCCAGTCTGGAAAATGTCTTCTTTTTCTAAATGTAGTCAAATCAGTGTTGTTTTGCTGCTTCATTTGGGATTTTACTGGTTGAATGTTTCTTTTGTTGGGCTTCCTTCTGTCTTCTTTCCAGTTATATCCCTCCTGTGGGACACCATCATTCTCTAACCCATAAAAGTAGACAGAAAGAAGAATCTGTAGTGCGTTTTTGTTGCATTTTCCCTCATTTGCACTTTTTGACCTCAGTTCGTGCATATGCAGTACACTGATTGCCCTTCCAGAGCCCTTGACTACGTTGCGGATAAACACTGAAAGTCTGGTTCCTGTTCGTCTTTCCAGTCTCTCAGTCTGTTTACAATTCCGCAACCGCTGGTTACCATGGAGCCTGTAGTCAATGAGCTCCAGATGCTAGATATCTGAGCCAACCAGGGAGAAGTTGTGAGTCATCGCAACCCGCAAATCCCTCCCTTTAAGCCTCTTCTCGCACACACTCGTCCTGTTCTTCTTATGGGTCTTCAAGTTTACAATTAATTCTCTTCTCCGTTCCTGGTCACTGTAACCCCAATAAATATGTACTTATTTATGGTTTTCTTTGGTGCTGAATCCTCCGTTACCTCAGAATCTTTCAGCCAAATGATATTGGAACTTAAAGCTTTAGA
Source organism: Brachyrhaphis roseni (assembly GCA_903066815.1). Taxonomy (NCBI): domain Eukaryota; kingdom Metazoa; phylum Chordata; class Actinopteri; order Cyprinodontiformes; family Poeciliidae; genus Brachyrhaphis; species Brachyrhaphis roseni. The sequence goes on from CAEFZY010056190.1 coordinate 12,364, forward strand.
CTGGGAATTATTGGTTTCCAAGAAGGGGAGATAAACAGATGAAAGAATGCTGCAAAAGTAGAAACTGCTTGTAAAGCATTGCCTGTGATGAGTGTTAAAGCCGTATGAACTGCTCCAAAAATGGGAGCAGCCTTTTCAATCTCATCACGTCTTTCATAGGACACTTATGTAAAGGATAAGCTCTGGTTGGATTGTATTTAGCCTAGAAAAAAAGAGTTCCATTTTACTGCGCTTTACTTTGTACAGAGTCTGAACCCTCGACTATTGCCTGCAATGCAAACAACTTTTCCCAACTGTGCAGAGAGAGATACAGAACCGAATGAGATGACTGTTAATCTTAGTTCAATATTTGGAAGTATGGTCAACAGAGACCATCACCATCACTTCTACCACTGCCATTGTTAAATTGAAGGCAGACTACAATTTTAAAACAGCGCAGAAAATTTGCCATCATTCACAAATTCTTCCTCTGTTTGCTGATTGGTCTGATTAAAATTCAATTTGAAAAATCACTCAATGGAAAAAATTACAGATGAAGCACTAAAAGGAGATGGGAACTGAACGGATGGCAAAGACTTAATTTTTTTAATGATTTGGATTTAAAATCCTTTACTATAAAGGACATTTTGTTTCTTTTGGTTTCATTTAATAAGAGACACTAAGTTACTGGAACACATTAGGCACTGAAATGTTTTCTTTCTCTTGTATATTTCCGCAAGGCCTATATTGGTTATTTGTAGCTGCCATCACGCGCATGTAAACAGCACCAGCTGAAAAGAAATCCCTGCCACTCCTTTTGCTGGGAAACACCCTCTGAGTCACAGCTACACGAAGCAGAGTGAAATGACACAGCATTAGCGAAAGGGAACAACCGATATGTCAGTACGCTCTTCAGAAGTCTATTGCGTAATCTTTGTGAATAGACTTATCAGGAAAAGTATAGTTAGATTACCTAACTGTCTTGCATTTCTACTTTGATACTTTTAGCTTCAGTGAACAGCATGGTTAAATGTAGACAGTAAAAATGATAAAGGAATTGCTTTCTGCCAAAGAAAGCAATTCTAGCCTTAGTTAAAACATTTGGAGTGTTTTAACCAGAATCCAGAACTTTTACAGATACGTTGTGGCTGCGAAAGGAGAGGTACCCTAACCATCTGAGGGATTTGAAGAACTTTTACAAGATGATGTGGATAGATATCACCAAGTCAGGATGTGGGATGACAATAAAGCCCTAGATATACTGAAAGCTTAAATTGAATCAGAGAATGCTTTGACAAAAGTGTTAGTTTAATAGTCTACTCAATTATTATTACGTATTTTGTTTTTCCTCTTACAGCTTGCCTAATGAATGGTACAGGATACATTTCATTTTCTATCTGGAAACAATATTGATGTATTTTACCATCAAACATTTTTGATGGTGTTTACACTTTCTGCTGTTGCATAATCACAATGATTTCCTTTGAAAAAAGATCAGAAAATTACTACTTCTGTGTTGCTTTTTGCTAAATAATTTAAGATAATTAAAGAAAAAAAAAACCATCTACAATCACCAACCTAAATAGATGTTTTCTAGCAACTGTTTGGGACTTGTGATATTGCCATCTAATAATGGGACTAATTTGACATTGGTTGTATCATTATTTTCCCCCATCATATTTGTTTTTACTCAGATACAATTTCTTTCTAAGGATTGTTTTATGAAATGTTCCATAGTCCACAGTTTCTTGCCAAAAGTGGGATATTTCAAGAATTTCACAATGTTTCCTGTGATTGTCTCATTTTGGAACAGGGTGTGACTTTTTATGCGTCAGGATGGTAACATGTATAGTGGAGAACGCTCCACTCATTTGGAGCTGACAGCATAAATCACCAGGGCAACCAAGCATGTGCTGAGTCAAGTATGTGAGCTGCTCCTTACATTGGCAATTAATACAAGTTTATTATCAACAGCTAATGTTTATAGAAGTGAACTTTTTTATTTTTACCAAGCTGGTGGAGCAGTTTGAGGAGACTGAATGGTTTTCAAATGAAAAAAAGTACTTCCTACTTTTTTCCTACAACAAGGCCAACCTACTTCTAATAATATTTCAAGTCAGTGCTCTATATAATTAAGAGCAGGGTCCAATTAAGAGCTGTTTAACATTCAGCTCCACCCGCACAACCCACAAGCAAAAGGAAAACCCAAAACACCCAGTCTGTCTGGCAGCGGTGTACTATATCAAATAGAGAGCAACAGCTGGCAGACAGACAGTCATCACATGGGGAGTAACAGCCTTGTTCCTCAGAAATTTCCTCTGAGTTTTCTCGACTCCTCATCAAAGCTGGTATGTCTCATAGTAGATGATTAGACACGTGCCTTCTCACTGGGCCTTGAGCTGCTACATAAACTGAGTTTGAAAACTTGTGCACACTCTGCTTAGTAGATGTAATGTCATTTACATCTACTAAGCTCCAAAACGCCCTCTTATGTACCAGTCCTCATGCTGATCTAAGCAAACATCTCTGTTGTTGTAAAATAATGCACATATCTGCTGAGAAAGCCATCTGGCCGATGCGTCCAGGCTTTCAGGAAATCGTTGCCTTATCAAGGTGACTGGACTGAATACCTGCTCTTTACTGGCACTTCAAGGCACATTTATCTCTGTATATGACATGTAGTAAAGTCATGTGAACATTCCAACTTCGTATCAGTAAAATTATCTTTCTTGTAACTTCCTTGTAACTGTAATGATAACACGGTAGTGCTCATGCAAATTTCCAGGATCAGAAAAGTATTTCCTCTAAAGCTGTCTGACTATCAAGCTTCCCGAGACAAAGGAGTGCTTATTGAAAGGTCATACCCAATTTTGTCAAACATAGGATGTGCATGTAGAAGGAGTGAATAAATGAATCCACAACAAGAGAAGCACATTGAAAAATGGAACTAATTTAAGAAGCTTTTGAGAAGCATTAAATCTTGATGTTTTTTTTTTTTTTAAAAAAAGAAGAAGACTTCAAAGTGTCGGAGTAGCAGACAGCTTAATAATGGAGACTCAAAAGCTGAAAGCTGATCTCTGGAAGAAAATTAAATTACCTGAGATGAACCTGTGTAACCTGTCATGTGCTGCAGTGCTATAACAGCAGAGTGCAGTCGCTACCGGGACACTGACAAAAAAAATAAAATGAATAAGTGGTTGAGAACGTACTGTACCCCACAAAAGCAATCATATCCTTGTAATTTTTCATGTTTTTTCATGTAACAATCAGAAATTCCAGTAAATTTTAGTGGATTTTGATGTGAAATCAAATCTGAAGCTTAAAAGAAGTGTGAGTAACTTTTTGCTGCAGTTAAAGTGACAAAGCTTTTACAGTACCTTGCTTTTAAGGGACTGAGCAGCAGGACCACTGGCAGTACTGGGCCGGTTGAGCTTTAGTGCCAATGAGATTTAATGGGGGATATTAAAAAATTAAACAAATATTTGTTTATCATATAATATTTTTATATGGTCATCTGCCATTTATGCCTAACTGGTTTCAACAGCAGCACACTATGCTGTTTTGATTTTTATATGTAAAACATTGTGAAAGTAATGTATAATTTTACCTTCACTCAGAAGAATGTGTCACTTTGTGGTGGCCTCACATAAAATATTATTAAAATATATTAAAGGTTAGAGTTTAAATTGGCAAATTTGAGAGAGAGCGTGATTAATGATTTTGAAATGCACTGCAAAAGGTCAAGTAAACAAAGATAACCCACAGATGGCTCCGCCTTTGACATCAGAGAGTGTCATCAGAGAGCATTATCTATTGTGAGACTTTTCCATTAAAGCTTGTTTGGCAAGAAAACTGAACAAAGCATGGAAACTCTGAGAGAACCAGGTGTCTGTAATAAAAACAGCACAGATCCTATAGCAGAGGACTTTATGTTTCAATGGAATTTCATCTTTGCCTACTTTTGGTTGAGCTTTTCAATAACAGCGTTGTAAAGAACTGAACTGCAGTTATAAACCCTTTGCGTTCAAGTGTTCTGAGTTGGTGACACAAAAAAAAAAAGTCTATGATGAATATTTTTTCTGTAGAAACTTCTGATCTGAAGTGATTTCAATGTGGGTAGGTTTTCCCCTTAATTTTCCACTTCCAGACATGCAAGCCAATGTTTGTGTTTTTTCTTTTTAACTTTTGCAACTTGGGTATTTTACAGAAAGAGCCATAGAAACATTCATCTCAGGCTAAGGCAAACATTTTTTTCTCTTTATGCAACGAAAAAACCTCCTAAAATATTTCATCATTTAAAAAGAAAGTATCTCATGCAATGCAATTACTTTTGGCTAAACAACACACATCCCAACAAACCTGCATAGATCACACTCCCCCTCCTCCACCCTATTTTTTTTCTTTTCAGAAGCAAGCGATTAGTTTCACTGTCTCATATTTCTAATCCTTCTTTAAACATGTCTAAGGAAGCAAAACATCAGAAAAGCTATCCCCTGTTTTCTGCAGAAAGGTGTACTTGTAATAGCAAACAGCTGCTAGGGAGATGTGCGCTGAGGACATTTAGATCTCTCAAAGGAAACCACACAGTGCGGAGAATACTTTGGAAACAGCTGCCACTTCCATGGAAATGCCGACATAGGGAGGAGGGAACAGTGAGGCTTTGTGCAGTGTTTTCTGCGGCTCTACAGGCCACACGCAGCCCACATGCGAGTTGTGCATTTGTCTCAGTTTTCTGTGCTCTTTTGACAGAAAACTGTCAAAAGCTTTTGACAAAACTGTCAAAAGCTTTTGACAGTTTTGAATTCAAGATTTTATGTTGAATTCAAGATTTTATGTTAGTAAACCTTATCATGTACTTTGGGGGCATGAAAAAGAACGTGAATTTCCCAGTTAGTTTCAGAGAAATGCTATTTGGAGAGGTTTGCCTCAGGGGTTTCTGCCAAAATGGCTTTTAGGTGAGATAAAGAGTGATCAAGTCTATCATACGAATTGATTCAGTGCTGGACTGCGAATCCGAAGACTAGGGTTGAATTAACAGCTGAATCTGTTTTATTCTCTTTAGGTTTAGTTCTCCCCTGCTGATTGCTTAGTTTTCCCAAAAGTTGTTGCTTCTTTTAAGAATAAGACAAATTCACAGCACAAAGCCACAATTTCGGACACATACATGCTTCAATACTCATTATACAAGAGCACTAGGCATTTTTATTATCATTATTGTTGTTGTTTCCATTGTAATAAAAAAGGGTTCTGAAGAAAATAACTATTGATTTACAGTGAGATAACCACATGTTTCGGGCAAGAACAAAGCACTTTCATTTCTCTAAAGACGTCTCAGTCACAAGATAAAGAAGAGCTGAGTTTCTATTTTAATCATGTCATTCATGTATTCATTTAATAACTCTATCTAATCCTCTTGGAACAAATATATATACCTGATCAACTCAAGTAATTGCCTTTGTACCAATTTTTTTTTTTTAGATATTCAGAGTTGCTTTTATGCTCTATAACAATAGAATATAAAACAGAGTTCTTATTATTTCTTTACTACAATAGATCTGTGTATATTTATCAGTTTTTTCCCCTGTTGTTCTCGGTCATTTGCAGAAAGATTAGTTGTAGTTACAGGTCCAAACTAAAAGAGTAAAAATAAAAATCAATGTAAGTTAATGTAAACACCTCAGATTTGATCTTATATCTACAATAATGGATTTTCTCAAATTTCCTGAACATGTTCTCACTGGCATGGAGGTCCAGTCACTCTGAGGTCTCATAATATGAGGCATATGTAACCTTATCAGTTGTTATTTTCAAACTTTTTTTTTTTCCTTAATGCCTGTCAATACATGTCAAAGCCCTCGAAACTTTGAAAGCTTCAAAATAACCAATTATTTGTCAGAAGTTTAAACATTGATTTTGATGGCTTCAAATCGGGACAACTTTTTTCAATGAATAGTTTCATAAAAAAACAACTGCACTGTAAATAAGGTATGCTTTTTTTTTACATTTGGCTGTGATTAAAATTGTTTTTATTGCTTTTACATGTGAGTTGCTTAAAGATGTAACCGTTTTAAGATCTAATTCCAAAGAATTTATTTCCCCCTGAAGGGAAAAGGAGAAAAAAAATTTTCACCAAAATGAAAAAAAAAAAAATTCAGCCTGACATTATGAAAAAAAAATGCAGACTGTGGCAGAAATTGTGAATACATTTTGCGCAACACACATAAAGACAGGAAAGACGATATTTGGATGAGGGTCTTACTGTTACTTTTCATAAGTAGTAATGTGAATCACTGGGAACAGTAAATTTCTGTGTCACAAAACACAAATAGCTCAAAAGTCCAGAAATTGAAGCAAATAAACGTCCTTATTGAACGCTAGTAAAATCATTGAAAAGCTTCAGTGTGCACTGCTCTGGGTGCTCTTTCCACTTGGTGTGTTTGCAAAATGAGCTCACAGGTCATCAGAGGACAGCAGCCAAGTCAGAAAATTAGAGTTCAAAAAACTGACTCACATGTTTAATTTAACATTATTTGGAGGAGACAGAGAAAAACAGTTTGCCAAATTCCCCCTTCCTCTCTCTGTCTTTGCAAACAACTCATATTCATCTCAGTTTATTTGGAGTTGTTATAATTTTATAGGTGTGTCTTAAAATTCAACTTCTTTTCGATTAATGTGGGATAAGCTTCCCACTTTTCTTTCAACAAAGAAATACAAAAAAAAAAACTTTTAAGAAATTATTATGAATTTTGACCCGAACACTAAATTGAATAATTTTCATATTTCCAACTTTTTGCATTTTTGCATCTGTGACTCAGCAAGTCACAGATGCTATGAAACCTCTAGGTTTATTCTGGGAATTTGTCAGATCAAACTGTCTTCAGTGCTGACAAGGTCTGCACCAACAAGACACAGCGCTATAGCAGCTGCAATTGTAACTTGTTATTGGTGATACGCATAGGTTCTTGTTAGAATTTGGAATTATGAAATTCAAAATTGTACACTCAGTTAAATGTAAAATGCAATCATGATGATCATCAACCCTAAAGCCTATTTTATTTTAATCTCTATAGTAGAATCTGGGACATTAAATTCTACGTATCTGCAAGTGATTATATCTGGAAATACACTCAATTGTTTTTGACCAAATGAACAAGTCATATGAAAACTGGAAGGGAACATTGTAGAATTAGACTAAGCCTTACATTTTAGCAAACTGCTCTAAATGACATCATTGTCTGCAGAAGCCAAACAAATATTTGTTTATTTATACATACTTAAGCTGTATGTGTTGAGTCAGACATTTTTGCTCATGAAAGCAGACGAAAACAGATGAAAGTAACACAAGCTTTTATCTTTATATCCAACATCTTTGGATAATCAGATAAAGTTATACCATGGATTCAGGTTGCTGGGACAATATATCACTTGCTTTCAAGAAAAGGACCAGGGTATGCGCAACCTAATTTTTGAGCTAAATGGAAAACAAGCACAACAAAAATATCGGCCAAGCAAAACTGACAAAACACACTATAGATGTGCTACCTATAGCACTTTAAATGTAAATGCAATGACCTTTTTTTCATAAATGTGGCTTTTTTTTATTTACAAGAGTAAAGTATAAGAGTTGGACTTTATATGTTTTTTAACTTGACAAAGCCCAAGCCAAACTGTTAGCTGTGGTCATGGATGACCACAGCTAACAGTTTCACTGTGTCACGATAACAGTATTTGTTTAAAACAATCACAAGACTGACCAGTACTATTGGGAATGGCTTTTTTGAGTAATATCTAAGATCATCTTTTCGAACACACATATATAAGTACAAAATTATTCAGATGAATCACTTTTGTCAAGGCAGATCCTTGGTAATGATTCAAAAAATCCCAGTTTCCTGTATTTATATATTGGAAAATGTGTCATTTATTTATATTTGGAACTGTGCAGAGTAAACACACAAAAAATTCAATTCGGAAAATCCGCAATTTTCCACAGTGAAAACAATAAAGTTTAGAGAAACAATCAAAAACTTCTAATTAACATGACATTCATGACCCTGAAAGTCATTATGTAGAATCCTGACCAGAACTGTACATCAGAAGTGGAAAGTCTATGGTCTTTGACTACACACAGTATCACTGTAGTTAAAAATATAGCCTCACTGACTTAATGTCAAAAGAGGAACTGGTTGAAAAGGGAAGCCCGGGTTTTACATAGTCTATTCTTCATACATACAGTATGATATTTGATTGTCTGCCTGTACGGTTGACGAATACTTTGCTTCAGTCAAGGTCAGAGTCGGCCAAGCTGAACTGCTTCCAATTGTCTAAACACTGAAGACAACTTGTTGTGACTAAACTGGCGGATAAAAGTATTTTTCTTTCACTGACCTTTGAGTGAGGACTCTGAAGTTACAGAGGGTTTAACAAACAGTCAGACCTCATAGTGTTACAGAGAAAACCTGAGTGGTTATTTCACTGGAAGTGGGCTCTTTAAAACAACCATGAGGACAGAGTGCAGCAGTAATGTAACCTTGTGGTAAAATTACAAAATCAAGTTGCAGACATTTCACTAAAATTTTGGGAAACTGCGTCATTGTTTGAAAGAAAATAGGTGAAATATATCTTTGAAATCAGCCTTTTCTTGCACTTTCATACTGTCAAAACCTCAAACAAACCTCCAAGAAGTCAGTGCTTATAGCAAAACGGTTTGATAAACCCGTCAAAAAATGTCCAGAATTTTACGCCTTTTGTCTGTTAGGCAAATAAAAGGGATTAAACCATCAAAGCACTTTTTTATAGCACCTGTGTGAAAATGAGTTTCTTTTGACTTATTTACTGCTAGTCAAAAAGAATTTGCGGCTATACAAAGCTAGAACAAGCTGTGATCAGAAAGCTTAACCAGCACAGCAAGATTCCTCATAAAACCTTTAAATGACTAAAGGTACCTATTAGTGACTGTTGCTGAAGGTTGAGTCACAATGTACAGACTAGTGACTGTAAACAGGGATAGATCACTGTTCCCATCAACTCCTCACTCCCACCAACACACACACTCATGCACCCACCCCACACACGCACACACTTATAAATATTTATTACATTCCCATATATATATATATATATATA
>CAEFZY010056195.1:0-16600 GCA_903066815.1 Brachyrhaphis roseni
CTACCCCATATGATCATTTTCTCCAAATATCAGATTTTTCCTGCAACTACAACTTAATTTGAGCCTGAGAGGGTTAAAACTACTTGAGACCAAAACTACTTTTAAATATTTCATATTATAAACTTTTTCTGGATGTTTAGACAGAAACCTTTTGTTTTCTTGGGAGAGTTTCTGAATGTATTTGTCTCTGCTGCAGATAACTCCTATAATTGTTTGAAGGTCACGATTTACATTTAGCAACAAGCTCACGTCTGTCCAACGCTAAGAGCCACTGCAGAGGTGACTCACCCTCCAATAGTGATGTACCGGTGATGTTCCTATTAACCCATTGTCTCTAAGGGATGGGTAAAACAAAAAAATAACACTCACTTGTCCTTTTTGTTTGTACTTCTCCACACACACACGCCTATTTTAAATTCATCTCCTGCATCCTCCCAATGGATCCGCTATGACATTTTTCCCAATGTGCTGTCAATGAATTGAGCGCCGGAGTAATTCTTCCTGGCAAGGTCCAGTCAGCGTATTTCAGCAGCTAGAAAATCCTCAGGATGTACAGCTCTGGTTTTGAAAGTGCCCACTCACTTATATAATTCTGCAGAGGGATGAGCGGAAACCGGCATGCCGAGGAATGTCCTCAGAAACAGTGGCTCTATCTCGTACTCAGTATCACCCTAAGTCGATGAAGCGATGGTCAGAGTTTGTGTGGATAACGGAAGGTTTTATTTTTAGCCTTCATTGGCTGTTTAGATTATGGAATGCTGTATTTATAGAGGCACTGACAGTCATGAAAGTGACAGGTGTCTGGTCCCACCCTGAGCCTCTCCTGATCATGGAACATAGCTACAGAGGGACTTCATGCTAACCTTGACACGGACAAATGGACTTAGTCCTGTTCTTAATGTTTGGGATTTTCTCTGTTAAAAAGAAACTGACCATTTAATGTTTGATTCAAACTTAAAGAGAGTCATAGAGTAGGCAGTGGTGGGAACGATGGTGGGTGACTAAATGTGTAAAGGGCTTTGGGCTCCTCTGGACTTGATGGAGTGCTGTAAACCGTGTTCAAAATTATTATTCAAGAATAAGATAAGATAAAGAATCTTATCTTATCTTATCTTTATAAGATAAGATAAAGAATTTATCTTATCTTATTTTATCAGATTTTCTTAAATGGTCAATGCAAATGATGGTCAGTATAATTTTCAAGTCATGAACTATTACAGTATAAATCAAATTTTACTGAACAAAGCTCCCATGACAACAGTATTTTTTTCAAAAATAACAAACTCAAAATGCACTGTTCCAAATTATTATGCACAGCAGATTTTCTAATCATTTTATGGATTATAAAGAACTGCAAACGGTCATTTTCACACCTTCGGGGACTCTGAAGGAGTCGACCAGCTCTCTCTCTCTCTCTCTCTCTCTCTCTCTCTCTCTCTCCATGATTTCGGCCCAAAGCATGACTCCACCACCTCCTTGCTGACGTCACAGCCGTGTTGGTACGTGGTGACCATCCACCACCAATCCACTACTGTGTCCATCTGGACCATCCAGGGTTGCTCTGCAGTCATCAGTGAACAAGTCTGTTTGAAAATTAATCTTCATGTCCGGCTGGGCCCACTGGACCGGTTCTGCTTGTGAGCTCTGGTTAGGGGCCCAATAGTAGGTTCATGCACCGCAGGCCTCTGGAGGATCCTCCACCTTGAGGTTCCAGAGGCACCAGCAGCTTCAAATAACTGTTTGCTGCTTTGTAAGAGTATTTTAACAGCTTCTCTTTTAATCCCATGAATTTGTCTAACAGAAACATTCCTCATTATAACTTTATCTGTACAAACCCATCTTTGATCTGAATCAACCACAAATCTCTTCACAGTACAATAACGCTTCAGTTTTTGTTAAATATCTAATGTTTTCATATCTTGTCATTCAGCACTACCCCATCCGATGATTTTTGTCAGCAGAGATTCTTTCTCTTTCCCATATTGCTTGAAACCTGTGGCCTGCTTAATAATGTGGAACATCCTTCTTAAGTAAATTTCCTTTAATTGAGCTCACCAGACAGACTAATCAACCAACTCTCTGAAATTAATTATAATGATTCAGAGAGCCCTGACACACAATACCATCTATAAATTTAATAGCACAACTAAAAAATTAATCTTTATGACACTTAAATCCAATTTGCATAATAATTTGGAACACGGTGTACAAGTACAGGTCATTTAGCATTAACATTAGCTTAATATTTACGTTTTGCAGACATTTGCAGCTAGTAGTGAGATGCGCACTGCCCTCCTGCAGAAAGCTCTTGATGAAAGCAGCGGGATGCCACTCTTTCAGCAGCACGAGGCTTTCTTAAAAAGAGCATCCCAGCAGGCAGCGAAGAGCAGACGTTTTATCCTGTGGTCAGGACAAACTCGTCAGCTGTACATGCATTCTAAATCCTCCTCATATTTCTTACAATGGCTCCCGTCCTACTATTCCCCCCTGCCCTCCCCTCCCCGAGCTTCAAAGTGACCCGTGCCATGTGGAGGCGGAGTGTGATGATGATGCAGAAGCTGGCTGGGTGGCTGAGATGGAGGACGCAGAGATTAGTCCTCCGTGGCTTCCTCCACTGAGGGAAGAACAGCCAGAAAGCCCTTCCTGGATCTCCCAGCTGCTGCTTTCAGCGTTTCCATTTTCTTTTATGCCTGAACACAGCCTTACTGTTACAGTTTTAATTCAGACCTTCATCAACGTCAGCCCATTTCATTCTCTGCATTTATTTTTTTTATATATCAGTAGGAGTGATTATTTAAGGATTTGCTATAAATAATAGTTTATGGTTTTATGACATGGCTAATAAAGTTAGTTTACAAGCTGTGTTTGGATTTAAGTCCTTGTCATAACAGTGCACTCTGTCAGCTGCCAGTTTACTGCTTGGTTTTGAGGGCTCGCTAGTTTGGATGTTCTTGTTGTGGAGTCTGCTTGTGTGTATGTGTGTGAGAGAGGAGCGTTCCTATTCTACCGGACAGAGTTGGAGAGAGAGCGATGACCTTATAGGGAAGCACTTCTGCAGATAACCGTCCCACCCCGCTGGGCTCTGTGCTCTGCAGCTACTGTACCCATCAGCGCCCGCCGCTGAGATTCCAGACACCATGGAGAGTATGTGGCATTTACTGGGGTCTGGCAAGTGTCCGTTGTCACCGAGGGACGGACTTTTGGCCAAAGGTTCTCACTTGTCAGCAAGATAGAAGCGCTCTCATTTAGCCCGACCGGGGAGACGGACAGAAACACAACCTCAGGGGGTCAGAGGTGCAGACGGAGGCGAGGCGGAGCTTCTCATCTGGCTCTGACCGATCTGCAGAACCGCAGCTTGGTTCAGTAGCACTGCATATAGTCTGCATAGAAATTTTCATCTTGTGTTTAACATTTACTCTAAATACAAAGTGTTAGTTATGTCGTTAACAGCAGTAATATTCCGGTGTTTAGATGTATACAGATTCTTTACCACAATCCGGTCCGCTGGCCGCACGAGCCTCGTTAGCTCTTCTTATGGTGGTGACTGCTGGGAATCCGTGCTATGGTCTCTGGTGACAGATGAGACGCTGAGATGTCAGTCTGACAAGAGGAGGCACACCCTTGGAACATGAAAGGAATGCGCTCCTCCTGTTGGCGCGTCTGTACTTTAACCGATCGAAGCGTCTTCACATTGGCATTTTGATTCATCTTCCACATACCACTTAAATTAGTAGTAGGGATTTTATGCAAATTTGAGTATTGTTTTTTGAACTGTGAATTGTTTTCTATTCATCCCCTTTCACAGAGATACCCTTAGTAACATCCAGATTCCTTCAGAAATCACCTAATTAGGAAATACTCTTCCAAAGTGGAATTTATTGCATCACAATTGTGTAGTACATAACTGATTAATCGGCTCAATCATGACGAATCGATCATTAAAGTAATCAACTAGATATAACACATTAAAGTAAAAAACTAGATATGTTCTACAAAAACTCATCAATGACATAGTTACAGCTTCACCTGGTTCAAATTCTGTAAAAGAAAAACAAGTCTCATAAATCACATTTAGCTGTTTTATCAGTTAATGTAAAAATTAGTGAATTGTTCAGCCCTGTAGTGTGTTGATGCCAAGTTAAGCAGAAAGCGCTGAGCTTTTCACATGTTGATGTTTGAAGCATTTCTTTAGCTGCAGATGCATCTTTTACTACAAATGATCAAACGTTCACTAAAGGAATGCTGCGTTGTTACATTTTAGGCAATAACATGGTTTTTTCATACTTAAAGAAAATAATTGTATTGTTTATTTTTTTATAGTTTATGTCTTTGAATGTCTAATGTATAAAAAAAAAGACTTGAATGAAAAATCTGCAGACTGTGCCAATTTTTTCATCCGATTAATCAATTTACGCCAGAATAATCCATTACTAAAATAATTGTTAGTTGGAGCCCTACAATTATTGTGTGATAATTATTATTATCTGTGTTGGTCTATTACTTAAAATCCCAGTAAAACACATTGAAGTTTGTCGTTGGTGCGTTACAAAAAGTAAAATCAGTTTGAGGTGCATGAATACTTTTGAAAGACGATGTGCTTTTGATGAAACCAATGTAGTGGAGATTAGTGACAAAGTGTGTGTACTGTGTTAAATGTATTTTTGATTTCAGACAAGCAGCACCCATGAGGGCGCCAGAAAATCATTCTCGTAAAAAATTTGTACACAATTATAACGTATTTAAATAAAAATGTGCGAAGAATTTTAATAGTTACGGGCTAAGCAATACAAAAGTAACTAATTTGGTCTCAAAAAAGATGAATCTCCTCCTGTGTCTCTGGCGGTTGCCCCTGGTAACGGAAACAGCTTTACGTTGCATCATGTGGCGGCTATCTGCTGCTGTTTTATGACAGAAAACAGAAAACTCTGAAATCCTGAGAAAACAATGTAGAGACAATGCTTTTCAAGAGAACTAACCCCTTGTTAAAGCTGACGCGTTTACATTAGAAATAGGAAGTCAAGAAACCAGCGACCTGTTAAATATTGATTTATCTTTCCCATCAGCAAACTGTTAACTAAACATCACACTTCTGCTAGCGCTGTTGCCAGGGGAAACGAACACTGGTGTCCGGAGTCGAGGCTGAACGGTCACAGTGAAACGAACTTGCAAAACAACACGTTTGCAGACACGGTTAGGTTTCTTCGCTGTATTGACTTGTCATTTGCATTCCTCAAACACTGTTGACTTCTGAATTTGAATCGCGCCTTTTGCACACACACAAATGGAGCTGATGACTTAGTCAGTGGGAGATGTGTTGGGAAGCCTGTTGATGTGAAACGGCCCACTCAACGTGACAGCCTTTGTTCAGCCGCCATCAGCACATGGAGCCTCCAGGCTGTCGACCCTAACATACAGCAGGTGCAGCTGCCACTCAAAGCTGGACGCGTTCAGTCCCAGCCTCACCTGCTATTTAAAGGTCTGTTTAAAAAGCACCTTGGGGAGTCGCAACAGGCTTAATGCATCACCAGGTGTGAACTCAGTTCAGCGTATCTGTGATTGCCAGAGTCAGAGATGCGTTGGCAAGCAGATATAAACCAGCACAAGATGCTTGGACAGCAACCAAAGAGGATGTTGACATAGAAGGACAGAGGACATACACATGCGTCATGAATGCAGGTCTGCAGTGGGACTTTCTGGACACTTCTGGCTTTTAATAGAGTTGCCAATTTTTAACAAGGTGCATGCAATCAAAAAAAAAGAAGTAGGATGTGTCACTTCCTACTTCTTTGGTCATCTGTGTGAGATCTATTTGTACATTTTGTTCCTGTGATATAAAACATTAAAAATGAAACAATAGCCACAGATAAAGCCTGATTCACTGTATGACTCTTTTCCTTTCCTTTTGTGTCCCTCAAGTTAACTTTTTCTTTTTAAAGGTACTGTATTAAATAAAATCAACTTTTTTGAGCTTTACATCATGTTATGATATAAAAATATACCTGGAGTGTTGCTTTGATTCTTTCATGTGTGTTTGAGAAATCCTTTAATCTCCCATGGCAACCATTCAGCTGGTGTCACAGGAGGTGCTTCCTCTCAGCTCCTTCAGACTAGTCAGCAGCAATTAGCAAACACCTGGTGGAACTGTGCATCTGCTGAGCACATTAGTGGTAAAAACATGAAAGGGTTAATAGAATAAACATGTGGTGACGACTTCCTGATGGCGGCTTTTCAGAAAGAGCAGGAGGTTCTCAAAGAGACAGAGCCCCAATTTCAAGGCATTAAATTACGAAGTCAAATTTCTTTTAAGTTTTATTTGATATACTGTATATTGCATTTTTACAACGACTAAAGGTGAAGTAGTTACTTAATCATTCTATAAATTGACACCATGTGACTGGAAAACATATAATACCGCCACTTTAAATAGAACCGGGTTGTTAAAGATGGCACCCACAGCAAACAAATATAAGGCTAAAAAATGAGTGAGTTGCAGTTTGATTTTAAATATTACCCTCTCTGCCTCCTGGCAATAAATAGTATATGTTGATCGATTTGAAGGCACAGTCTAGTCACAATTGTTAAAGGTGGCACTGAAGAAAGGAATGCTGATCTAACTAAACAACTGTTCCAAGCTGCTTTGTAACAGTGTTCATGCTTTTAAACCGGCTTGTTGTTCTGGTATTGTTTTCTACCAGGTCAGCCTGTTGTGGCATTTGAGGACTAAGATAGAGCAAACACTACATATTGCCATTTAAAAACATTGCTCTGTTCTAAATTACCTACTGTAAATATTTATTTTATGTGGAGAAAACCTGGTTTGAAAAAGTGTTCTGCCTTAAAGTGTTGTATTTATAGTATTTTTTATTATTATTTTAGTCTATAAGATGACAAAATTTGCACATATTTTGTCAGTTGTTTGATGTTAGCATTTTAAAGTATTGAATCAGATTTTATGATTAGAACTTGAGTAATCTTTTTACAAAGTACTTTTTTACTCTTATTTGAGTAGTTTCATGGAAAGATACTTTTTATTTTTACTTGAGTAAAAGTACGTAATGTAGTACTGCTTTACTTTGGCTCCTCTTTTAACCCTTTAACAACACTTTTTACCAGCATTCCACTTAGAAGTAGCTTGTATAATGAACTCATTTCTACCAGGTGTTTACTAATTGCTTCTGGCTAGTCTGAAGGAGCTGAGAGGAGAAGGCTGCTCTGTGAGGTGAAAGCTTGGAAACTGCAACTCTGAGAAGAAGCTGCATCTAGAAAGTGGTGTTAGGTGCAACCAGGTGTTTTGCCATGGAGATTAAAAGCACGTTTTACATACTACTGCCCCTTTAAAAAAAAAAAAAAAAGTTAACTTGATGACAAATGAGTTAGAGGCGAGAGTTTCAACTCACTTTGTTTTGATATTTTTTTAGAAAATTACGTATTTGGCAAGCTCCTGTTGTTTCCTTGATTCTTACTCTACTATTGTTGTTGGATGTTTTGTGATACTCTGACACAGTTCATAGGTCTATATGTGGATTTTGCCTGTGGAACTGTGCCATACCGTGAACCATTTCCCCAGTTTCCACACCTTTTATGTACCATTAGGATGTTGAATTGGGTCACAGCAATTCCGTCGCATCAAGATGGGCCTTTTCCTTTGAGACTGACCGTTTATGGCTCACAAGTTCTCCATTTCCTCTTTTTTTTTTTATCTCTCTTTGGTTCTTCCTTTCTTCTCCTGACAGTGATTGATGCACTGTTTTCCTGTTGGGTGGCACAGCAAACATTTTGCAATGAGCGGCACTTTATCATTCCAGTTTACAGTGAAGCTAAGTAACTGCCTTCACAGCACAGGCGTCTCATTTGTTCAGCCTTCATTTGGCCAAGACACACAAAGACAACCCTTACCAGGAAGGGGATGAGGAGCTACTCAACTGGTG
The DNA here is from genome assembly GCA_903066815.1 of Brachyrhaphis roseni. Taxonomy (NCBI): domain Eukaryota; kingdom Metazoa; phylum Chordata; class Actinopteri; order Cyprinodontiformes; family Poeciliidae; genus Brachyrhaphis; species Brachyrhaphis roseni. The sequence goes on from CAEFZY010056195.1 coordinate 7,929, forward strand.
ATAAAATATATCGCTGACATGCAAATGCTGCAGCCGCAGTCCTCTATGAATCAGTTTAATGCCATTGTTCTGATTATTTTTCTGTCTCTTGTCTTATTTGTTTGCGCACTCTCTCTAACTGTGCCATGTTTGGTTGTAGTTGGAGACAAAGTGCCTGCCGACATCCGCATCTGTTCAATCAAGTCAACGACTCTGAGGGTAGATCAGTCCATCCTGACAGGTGAGGCTCACAACATGGCAGACGCCAAACACTGTCCTGGAGGATTTTTATTCAGTTCTACCTCACAGCACTGTTGCTTTTATTACTTCTGTTTTGTTTGACCTTTTGCATCACTATGAAGTGATTAAAGAGTAGTTCACTGTCTGCCTGGCGACAGAACAGTTCCCTGACAACTAGGCAGGGATCAGTATAAGATTTTCCTGGTATGACAACCTCTAGGATAAACACCACATTCTTGTAATATTAGCACAAGAATTTTAAAAAAAATATATAAAATCTTCTGACGATCAATTTTTTTTTTGTTGAGTTACGGTAATCACATTTTGATCAAAAACCATGTGTCAACAAAGTAAGCAACATTTTCAATTGAAGAAACCCTTTTTCGTTCTGTGTTTTCCTCGTAGGTGAATCTGTGTCTGTCATCAAGCACACCGACCCCGTCCCGGACCCTCGAGCCGTCAATCAAGACAAAAAGAACATGCTCTTCTCTGTAAGAGAAAATTTACACTACTTTCTTCTTTTGCAGCTGAAATCATGTTAAAAGCGTTTATATCAGTCGATGTTGATAATTATTGGTTTGTTTTTGGTTTTAAATATCTGGAATTCAGTGGTGGTGTGGCCTTTCCTGTTTTAGCCACAGTTTTCCTTTGTTTTGAGGCTCAATGACAAACATGAATTTGCTGCTGCGCATGTTACTCAACAGGTTGTTGCTAGGTAACCAAAGAGCGAGCTAGTTAGTTTAATTTGTCATGAGAGCTTCAGCCTCATGACAAGTCTATTGATATTGGTCACGTGTCTATCGCAAACGTTGCTATTGATTTATTGTCAAGTCTTACTTTCTTTCAAACATATTTGTAAAAATGTTGTAGTACATATATAGATTGTTTTGTCGTTTCAAGGTGTGTGTAATGCTATCAGGTGTGTGTGTGACCCGCTGTTTCAGGGCACCAACATCGCCGCCGGGAAGGCCGTGGGCGTTGTCGTGGCCACGGGCGTCAACACGGAGATCGGGAAGATCCGTGACGAGATGGCGGCCACGGAGCAGGAGAAAACGCCGCTGCAGCAGAAGCTGGACGAGTTCGGCCAGCAGCTATCCAAGGTCATCTCCCTCATCTGCATCGCCGTGTGGATCATCAACATCGGCCACTTCAACGACCCCGTCCACGGCGGCTCCTGGATCCGCGGGGCGGTCTACTACTTCAAGATCGCTGTGGCGCTGGCCGTCGCCGCCATCCCTGAGGGCCTGCCCGCCGTGATCACCACCTGCCTCGCCCTGGGCACCCGCCGCATGGCCAAGAAGAACGCCATCGTCCGCAGCCTGCCCTCTGTGGAGACCCTGGGCTGCACCTCCGTCATCTGTTCGGACAAAACCGGCACTTTGACCACCAACCAGATGTCTGTCTGCAGGGTGAGGCTCACAGAAACACACACACACACACCCACACACACTCACACACTCCCTCTCTTGGTACATTACTAAGCAGCTCTGTGATCGGTGTCTTTTCATCTTTTTACTTCCTGCCTGCATCCTGAGGATGTTGTCAGAATTAAGACTGTTTTCCTTATTATCAGGTATCCAGGGTTTTAACAAGCGGATAATGTGCTGCTGCTCCTCTTATCTACACGCAGCTGACGACTTGCAGAGCTGCTGTTGCATAACTGACCTTGCGTCACAAAGCAGCAAGCCAGCCAGCCTGTGGTTGATGTTTATCTCTCTGTATTAATCAGCAACACCGCGCAGCTCCTTGACCATGCATTATGGAAAAGGACATTTTGGCTGTCAGTGATGTTTAATCCTTTTCTTTGCATTTTTTATATCACACTTTTGGTCTGTAGGTTGCTGTTGGCCTGTCACAATAACAAATTTGTCCCAGAAATGATTGCAGTAAACGATAATATTCTTGGTTTGAGACCATTTTCAAATACTGTATCAATAATGGAATAACAGTGCAAATTTTCTCTCTCAGACTGATAAACTTTAACAGTGAAACATGTTCTAAATATCCAAAATGAAACATTATCAAAACCATAGAAAAATGGATTATGAAGTCTTTGTAAACAAAACTGCCCTTCAAAACATATTAATCATCAGAACATAAATTATTGAGCTCACTTTAATTTATCATGCAGTTTGTAATTGCTTATTGTGACAAGTTTAGCTGGGAAGTACATGATCAAATTAGAAAGACGCTAGATCTGAACCTTCAGATTATGATTTTGATGGAATTAATTTTTTCTGTTTTCCTAAGAACTATAAACAGATAAAAGAGAACAAATGTGGAGAAACTGACTAAAATAATAGTTTGACTTGGTCAAACAAGTAAAATAAAAACTGCAACAAACCTTCTTTCAAATGGTTCAGAAAGTGCAATTATGAATATAATTGTCACCCATCCAGAAGGTTTTTTCCAGTATAGGAGCCAATAGAGCTATCAGTATCTCTATCAAGCGTCTCTACTTACAGTCCATATGCTTCACCAAATCTAACCTAGTGACTAGGTTAAGATAGTTTTTGGATTTTGTGTTTCGTTGATGCAATAAGAAGGAATATCTGATCTGTTTGAGTTACAAACCGCCAGGTCTGCCTGGCACTGTGACTTCTTCCTTTTGGACACAGCTTTACTCTTTACTCAGGCCTCCTGGCAGTCTCTTTTGTTTACTTCTGCAAAGAAACACTTATTTCTGCCTCCCAGCCCAGAGCTACCAAAACACACTTAGTGGCACTGCAGGCAGCTCGCTGTTCGAATGATGCTGCCTCCTGCTGTCCCAGTGAAGAAACAGACTCTGATCAGTCTTTATGATTTCAACTTCTTTGATTCTCAGATGTTCATACTCAACAAAGCAGAAGGAGAAAGCTGCTCTCTGTCAGAATTCACCATCACAGGTTCAACCTACGCACCTGAAGGAGAAGTGTGAGTATAACGAACAAATACAGGAGACAAATCAACTTTTTACAGTGTGAAAAAAAGCATATTTTAGACTAATACACCTCTTCACAGTTACCAAGATGGCAAACCAGTGAAATGCTCCCAGTATGAGGCTCTGGTGGAACTGGCCACCATCTGTGCGCTGTGTAATGACTCCTCTCTGGACTTCAATGAGGTCGGAACAGCTTGCTTTTTGAGATGATTGAAAAATAATGATAAACGCATTTAATTTTCAGGATGACAAAGAGGGAAATGAGTAACCTGGACTGTGTTGGATCGATCAGGTGAAGGGTGTGTACGAGAAGGTGGGCGAGGCCACAGAGACGGCGCTGACCTGTCTGGTGGAGAAGATGAACGTCTTCGACACAGAAGTCCACAACCTGTCCAAGATCGACAGAGCCAACGCTTGCAACTCGGTGAGTGGCAGCCGCCCACTGCTCCCACTCAGCAGGTTTTTCTCACTGACCGTGCCTTTCATCGCCTCAGGTGATCAAACAGCTGATGAAGAAGGAGTGCACCCTCGAGTTCTCCCGGGACAGAAAGTCCATGTCCGTCTACTGCACCCCCAACAAGTCCCGCTCCGCCGTCAGCAAGATGTTCGTCAAGGTAGAGAGGAAGGAAAAAAGTGCTGAGACTCGGTCTGCGGCTTTGGGTTCAGTGGGAATAATTAACATTCCCGTTTTGCTTCCCAGGGGGCCCCGGAGGGCGTCATCGACAGATGCACTCACGTCCGAGTGGGCAACACTAAAGTCCCCCTCACTCAAGGCATCAAGGAAAAGATCTTGTCCGTTATTCGCGAGTATGGGACAGGTCGGGACACGCTGAGGTGTCTGGCTCTGGCCACACGAGACAGCCCCCCTAAAACAGAGGACATGGTCCTGTCCGACGCCACTAAATTCTCAGAGTATGAGGTGAATATTTGTAATTTTCACTCAGTAGCTTTTTGAATGGGGTGACTGAAAATAATTGTGGAGTACCTCAAGGTTCGGTGTTGGGACCTTTTGCTTTTTAGCTTATTCAATGCTGATTTTCCAGAATATTGCCCATCAAATGTAACCTGTCAGATATACGCAGAAGGTGTTGTCTTGTATACCATAGCAAAAATGGATAGCGGCTGTATGTAAAGTTAATGATTGGTTCATCCAAAACTTAAAAATACTGACAGTAATTCTAGTACTCAAAAAAATAGAAGCACTCCCTTCCAGCATTTAGTCCACCCCAGTATTTCTATCCAGCAGCGCCTGGGAGGCCCATTAGTTAATAATGAATGGGTCAGCTGTCTTCATACATATGTGTACTAAAATAATCATTAGTTGTTGCCCTACTGTGATTTTAAGCAAAGAAGTATGGATTTTAAGGTTGTTTTGTACATTTATTTTCCATAATGTTATTTTGTGGATGTTTTGTGTTTTAACACCAACCTGCCAATAGGACTGGAGATGGAAATTAGCCACCTGACTATAATCTCATGTATTTACATGCCAGTGTTCATTGATGCGCATCGCTCCATTTTTAAAAGCAAACTTGAACAGTGGGGTGAAACTAAATCCTCTGACACTCGTGTCCCTTTCCGCCTCCCCAGGCCGACCTCACCTTCGTCGGCTGTGTGGGCATGTTGGACCCGCCCAGGCAGGAGGTGGCCGCCTCCATCAAGCTGTGCCGCCAGGCCGGCATCCGGGTCATCATGATCACGGGCGACAACAAGGGCACAGCCGTGGCCATTTGCCGGCGCATCGGCATCCTGATGGAAGACGATGACATAGAGCACATGGCCTTCACCGGGCGAGAGTTTGACGAACTGTCACCCTACGCCCAGCGGGAGGCCGTGACCAAGGCTCGGTGTTTCGCCCGCGTCGAGCCCTCCCACAAGTCCAAGATCGTCGAGTTCCTGCAAGGATTTGATGAAATAACCGCCATGGTAAGCAGCCATAGGAAGGAAGTCGCCAGCTTTGTTGGTATTCTGCTGATGTCGAAAAAACACAATTTTGCAATTGCAGTGTTTCGATTATATAAAACACACAATCAAAATCGGACGTGAACGGGCCTGTCACGATAACAGAGTTTGCTGGACTATAAATTGTTCCAGAATTTATTGCAATAATATTGTCGTTTTGAGAGCATTTTCAAGTAACATAATGGTAATGATATCATAGTGCAATAACACATTCTCAAAGAGCAATAAACTTTAAATTCTTATCAACATCCAACACTGGAAGATATTTTAAATATCCAAAATAGATTAATAAAATAACAGAAACCACAAATAAAGAGTTATGAAGAAAATTGTCCTTCAGACCAAAACACCAGACTTTTGGAAGAAAGAGAGAAAAGAGAAAAATGACAAATCATGTAAATGGAAATTATTGAGCTTATTTTAATTTGTCATGCAATTAATTGATTTATTGCTTATTGTGACAGACCTACTCTTGAATAAGTTAGCTCACATTCATTAAAAAACACGCCGCTCCATCATCCTCAACAGATGTTGCCACCAGTGGCTTCTTGATCACGTGACTCGTGTGATGCAAAAAAAGTGTTTCCATTGAAATTTTGTGAAATAAACCAATTTTGATACGTCCAAAGAACACCTCATCTGAGCGTCAAAACGTTTTAGCCAAAAACCATAGTTTTTGAAATTGGCACGTTTCCATTAAGTAGATTTATTTTCGAAATGTCAAATTGAGGAATTACATGGTGGATGGAAACGCAGCTCCTGCTGGCGTTGCAGCACCTCACTGTGACGTGTTTACCTCCAGACGGGGGATGGAGTGAACGACGCACCCGCTCTGAAGAAGGCAGAGATCGGCATCGCCATGGGGTCCGGCACGGCCGTGGCCAAGTCGGCCTCAGAGATGGTCCTGGCAGACGACAACTTCTCCTCCATAGTGGCTGCTGTGGAAGAGGGCCGAGCCATCTACAATAACATGAAGCAGTTTATCAGATACCTTATCTCCTCCAACGTGGGTGAGGTTGTCTGGTGAGTTTCCTCTTGTGCCCTGCAGCTACTGATGTTCTCTCATTTTTCAGTGCTCTGTTTAGAAAGAGAAATAGCTTCTATTAAATAAAAACTGTTGCTATGGAAACAAATTCATCCCTCTCGTACCTCCTCATGTTTTGTTATGCTACAATGTCATAATCCAAAACATTGTAGTGCAAAATTGTGAGCTAGAGGGAATATTGTACATGGTTTACTGTTATGGCCTATTTTTGCCTTTTTCAGACTGAAAGTTTTGCTCATTCCTCTTTCAAAAAGATTCAGCTGGAGCTTCTGTTAAAGCTCCAAGTGGTACATTTTATAAAAAATATGTTTTTTCCATATTTGTTAAAACTGTCACTATGTCCTGACAAAATATATAAGACAGATAATGTGTGAAAATATGTTTAAAAAATGCATATTTTTATGAACGTTACCATAGCAGCTTTAACAGTATGTTTGCTAGTGTTCTCACAGTTTTTCAGTAGGATTTAGTGCTGAACCTTCTGGAAGTCGTTTTATTAATACATGGATGTACTTTGGTTTGAATCATTCCTTGTTAACTCTGTATGTTTAGATCCATTGCTCTAGAAGCCCCACCCAATTTGAAATCTTTTGCATCCCCTCACAGGTTTTCAATCAGGATTACCCTAAAAATATACCAGCTTGTCTTTTGTATCTTGTGGCAAACTTTGAACAGGACTCCTGGTGGCTGTTTTTAAACACTGGATAAGGGTATCAGAGTAAAGAGTACTGGAAACAAATACATTCCACATTTTTAAATTAAATTTTTTTTCGTTCAAATAACGTGAAAAGCCATGTATCATTTTCCTTATGGCCACTGCCTCTAGTATGCACTACTTTGTGTTGGTTGTCACATAAAATTGTAACGTAATACATTGAAGTTTGGTTTTTTTTGTAACTTGACCAAATGCTGTTGCAAGGTACAGTGAATCAGGGTAAATGTGAAGTAATTAGAGATGCACCAATCTGATATCAATATCTGTATCGGTCTTGATGTTGAAAAAGATTCTAGAGCTGGTATTAGTGACAATGTGCCCAATCGCCAAGGGCAGATCTATTCAGTCTTATTCTATGTCTTATGCTCTGAGCGACGTCATGCTTTATCATTTATTTTACATTATATTTAGAATTTTTAATAGCACTTTCAGAACCATTTGAAAGAAGATTTGTTGAGGTTTATTTTGGCATGTTTGACCAAAGTCAGTCAGTTTCAATTTCTTTATCACTAATTTTACGTTGGCTGTTCTACTCCTAATTTCACTGACTGCATAAATTAAAGTTGTTTTTATGTTTATCCAAGCTTGTGAAGCTACTAGCATATTTAAGTATGCTGTTCTGGTAAATAAAATTAAAATACATTTGTAATTGAGTATTCACATTTATGTCTGTTTAAAAAAAAAGAAAAGTTTTCAGTCAGTTCAGCTCGGTATCGGGCCTCAGATATCGGTACAAGAAGTGAAAAAAGTTTATCGGTGCATCTCGAGAAGTAATGGTAGCGATTCATCCTTGAGTGCAGAGTAGTTCTGGTTTGTTTTTGACAGCATTTCTCCTCCTGTCAGCATCTTCCTGACCGCCGCTCTGGGTTTCCCCGAGGCTCTGATCCCAGTTCAGCTGCTGTGGGTCAATCTGGTGACAGACGGCCTCCCCGCCACCGCGCTGGGCTTCAACCCCCCGGATCTGGACATCATGGAGAAGCCGCCCCGTAACGCCAAGGAGCCGCTGATCTCTGGCTGGCTCTTCTTCAGATACCTGGCTATTGGAGGTTAGCTGATGAAACCAGAAAGAAGCTGCCACCAGTCACCACTGCTGCTACCTTCTTTTAGCTTTATTAATCTTTATGTTCTGTGTGACAGGAATGTTTTTTCTGTCTCTGCTCCCAGGTTATGTGGGTGCTGCCACTGTGGGAGCTGCTGCCTGGTGGTTTACAGTCTCAGAGGACGGCCCACAGCTCACTCTCTACCAGCTGGTAAATGTCCCAACAATAGCTGTTTCCACTCACCATAAAATTGTGCAAATTGAAATTATGAAAATAATTTGCTGAAAGAAAACATGTCAATTTTGAAAAAAAAACAAACTCATAATATCAGTAAAAAGTTTTTGTGCTAGGACTAGGTGGTTTTTCAACTGTATCGAAATAATTTTTATGCATTAAACGAGTCACCTGATCAACAGGATGTTACTTCACAATGTCACACAGTTCATAAAAAGCTGTGTATCATTTTGTAAAACCCAAAAGGCTGCATATGTTGCCGCTCCAAAGTATAAGGGGCTTGTTGCACCAGGTTTGCACCTGTACGGTGGCCGACAGGTGCAAATGCGCAGCAAAAGAGAAAACATGCAAACAAAAAAAAGACACGCGCACAAATTAAATGCGGCAAACAAAAAAGAGAGACACAAACACCCCCGAATGAAATGCAGCAAATAAAAAAGAAAACGCAAACAAAAAAGACAGACGCAAACACCCCCGAATGAAATGCAGCAAACAAAAAAGAAAACACCCCCGAATGAAATGCAGCAAACAAAAAGA